>VTPC01008019.1:0-13288 GCA_011009095.1 Ignelater luminosus
AAATAAGCAATATCAGGAAAACACTTAGTTGTAGAATAACTGGAGTGCCTTATTTTGTCATTAATCCTTTACTTTAACGGTTTTTACACTTTTTGCTTTCTGCTTTATGAACAGTACATCTAGTTCATTAAATGATTTTTGAATGAATTGCTTTTTCTATGTTGTCTTTAGTTTGGTATTTCATTCACAGTTCTAGCTAAATAAAGGGGGTTGCCCGCGTAAAAAGCAAAGCACAAGTTTCAGAAAGAAGAAGTTGTTTTCGAAGAAAAAACGCTGACTGGCTCAAAGGGAAAAGAAAATTCAACCTCTTTTGCAGGCCACCGACTTTGACTTTTAGCAAAAGATCAAAGAGAAGGAACACTGAAGAACTGAGGAAAAAACCAATTCGTCGGAGTTATCGTACGCTAGGAAGATGCAGTTAAGGTTAGAGCGAAAACACGAAGCTGCCAAATTATTAGACGAAGCATTGAATACTTCTCCGGTTAGAGCAGGTAGAATCCTTAAAGCAAAGTCAGAAAAACAACCCATTTGCTATACTCCAGAAGAAGCTTTATTACTAATGGTAGAAGCTAATTTAATGAAAAGACAATATAAGAAGATTTGTCAGCAAGCTGCAACGGGCAAAACCTGTGAAAGAGGCCTAATTCCCGTATAAGCCAGAAATCGGAAGATGTTCAATCCCGTAAGTTGACGTCAAAGATTGGACGCGGTCCAGAGATAATAAATGACCCAAACAATCACGTCATTGCCTAAACCTAAAGCTTGAATTTCAACTGAGAACAAAAAAAAATACCTAGAGAGTGCCAGAAGCTGGGAATAAAAGAAAGAAACCATCGACCAACCTACGCAGCTTTTCGTAGGCTAACACTCTATAAATAAACGCCCTCCCAAACAACACCCTGTATATAGGTTTCACTCAAAATATCACCCTGTATATAAAAACTTAAAAATCGTGTCCTGAGGTCAAATGGTATTCTCTTTACTCACCAGGGAACCTACATTGGCTACGTCACTTAACATAAAATATACCTTTTAAATCTTCAGCCTATCTCGTTTCTCAAAACTAAATATAATTCTTTACACACAAAATCAAATACTGCCTTTGTCACTAAAAGTCAGGACTCTATCGATACGATACCTAAATATGGCTTTTGAAACAAAACAAAGCAGTTGACGGTAATTAAATTCCTTAAATTATCAAATAACGAGAAGGCGTGATTACATTCACAATAAATTTTAGAAACACTTAAATTTCCCCAAAACACAAAACTTTAATTTTAACGGAGAGAATGCTATTTTTCCATCAGGCACTAATGACGATACGATGATTTTACTAAACAAAGAATACAACAGCGATACTAAAGTCTTGGGGAAAAGAAAATTCCATAACCTCGCTGTTAAACAATACGATCCCATTTACTGGACGGCAACTAATTGCGAAATTCATTACTTACTGGTGAACTTAGAAATTAGGATCCGACAAGCATGTCGTAATTGTTCTTCAGAACCCATTTTTGAACAACACTATAAAGCTCATAAAGAGCACCATAAAGCTCACGGAGAGCACTTAAAAAATTAAACTCACGGTACGACTTGATTTCTAATAGACGAGCCAAAGAAGGACGGTACCAAGCCCCTATGGACTGACCCGTGCGTTATCAACCAAAGCCCTAAACACGCGCGGAGTTGACCGCTCCACTTCGACTCCCCGAGAAAACGAATCTTTTCTCACACATAGATAACTCAAATTAATCAACGGCAGAAGCCGGATCTACACCACATTATCAAAATGAACATGGACAAACACATGCACCGTGGAAACTTACAAACATCTATTCGGTGAGCATAAATCAGTCTTTTTTCTAGACATAAAAATGCTGAAACATAAACAAAATTTCTGCGAACTGATAAACTATAAAAATGTTTAGGCGGCTGTGAGACGGCTACATCTTAACAAAAGTCACGTACGAACTAATAATTTGAAACTCGACAAGCCTGGAACAAAACATCTCTTGACAATATAAATAAGTTAACCAACGTTTTAAGATAAAATAAAATAATGAATACAGAAAACAAATGCTCAAATGAGATTTAAAGCAGAGTTCAGATGTGTACACAATGTTATAAGTTACATTACAAAGCAATAGGAAAAAATGCCAACATTTATCCTTCTTATATACTAATTGCCAAACAAAGTTGTTATCCTAGTCATGAAGCTGTTGTTGTATCCGAACATTCTGCAGAGATACAGTTACAAAATCTTTTAGATCACACTCTTAGTCGTATATTGTTGGTACAAAGAAAACTTTTTGATTCTCTTGTACTCGTTGATGTTTCTATTGAACTGACTTTATTATGTAAGTGGGGTTGTGATGGCAGCACAGGCCATAGCCAGTATAAGCAGAAATCAACCGAAAGTTTTACTGATAACGATATGGTTCTATCTTCATTTGTTCCTTTGCAGCTCTATTCAGAGAATCCTGATGCGACAAAGGCAGAATCTTTGCACTTCATCCATACGATATTGCAGACCTATTAGAATACAGTTTCAAAAAGAGACATTTGAACTAACTAGCAAACAAAGAGATTAATCATATAGAAGCACAAATTAGAAATCTTGAGCCATTCGAAACGGTGATTCAGAATACAGAAGTACTTATTAAGTATGACCGGTTATTAACCATGATTGACGGGAAGATTTGCAATGCTGCAACGTCGACAAGTTATGTTTGTCAAGCCACGCCTAAAAAAATGAATGAAATTTCAAGAGCAAAGAAAAGGGTAGCTGATGTAACAGCATATTAATTTGGTCCCTCTACTTTGCACGCCTGGATTGGGTATTCTGAATGTATCTTGCATATTGCATACAGACTACCATTTAAAAAATGGTAAGATCGTAGAGACGATCGAAGATTGTTACTTTGATGGAAACAAGAATCGCAAACTAAATTTAAGGAGGTCATGGGATTATTGGTAGACCACGTTAGGCCTGGCGGCTACGGATGGCAATATCGCCAGACAATTTTTTAAAAGTCCTAAAGTTGCAACTCCATTAGCTAGCGTAAATGAAGAATTGATTAAAATATTTGGAATAATTGTAAGTGCTATGTCTGCTCTATACGAAATAAATAAAGAACAGTTTGACCAGAGGATACAGCCAAATTATCTGTGCAAGGATATCCATAGTTTTACATGCCAGCATGTTCATAAAGTTTTAATACATGGAGCAGACATTATAAACGCAGCAATTCTTCCTATAGGCCAGCTGTCAGAAGAAGCTCAAGAATGTCACAGCAAAGATTTGAAGAACCCATACACGAAAAACTTCGAGATCAACAACAATGGAAGATCTGTTACATTGCCTTTTAGTATCGTCTGACCCATACATTACCAAAATTTTACATAACTATTGAATGTCCAATGCTATTAGTTAGGTCTCTCAAACAAAACGATGGAATTATTAACAATTTATTAACAAAATGATAAGCGAGAGGGTTCGGTAGTTTCAAATGTCACTGATAATTAAAAAGTTCTTGTGACTAAAACCAGGGTGTTATAGATTTTCACGATCCTAACGTAGTTAGACGAAATTTTCGAAATAATAAAATTTTAACCCGCGGTACATTAAATTAAAGAAATGTTTATATTCGAGCATTCACACAATTCTGGTAGATCCGGTAAAGACAACCGTATTATATAAGCCTTACGGGACCGATGAGTTTTTCCACAAACTGTTTAACACAGGGATGAATTTGAGACGCAGAATTTAATAACGAACACCCCAAACACCAAGCGAAGCTTACTGTAGTAAGGCCGAAAACCTTCTGGCCACGGCACGTCTGGAGAACGCACAAAGCGCTGTAATTAAGGCCACGCCTTGAAACGTATCAAATGGTAAAATAAAAGTCAGGTTCAAATAACAATTATGCATAGATGTAATGCATTTCATATGCACAATGAAAAATTTTTATGCGACTTAACTTATGTTAAAACGGGCTTGGCCTGGGACAATGTTCCAAGTAGCCTACACCGCCACAGGATGGTAAGCGGTGTTTAGCTGAAGCTGTACTTGTGTTTAGTATCGACATTATGCAGACCAGATTGAAAAATACTTGGGATAAAAAAAATTTGATAATCAAGACTGAATGTTAACTAAAATATTTAATAAACGAAAATGTCTTAATATATTCGCAATTTCAAATTGAAATAAAATTTTAAAATGATATTACAATATCGGACAATTAAAGTGCCTTATATGTCACAACTGTAAGTTGTTAGATTTAAAAATGACATAGTTGTCGCACTGAGCTAACCAAAAAAGATTCTGTCTTTTTTATTAAAAGAATTTAACAGATCTTGGTTATTTTACAAAAGTCTTGCAAGATGAGTAAATATTTGCTACTAACTATAATTAAACAAGCTCTATAAACTTGATTTCGAATAAAATAAATAAAATAAATATTAAAATTTGTGCATTAAGGAATAAAAATGAATTTCAGAAAAATCTAATAGCAAATTCAGAACAGAAAGTGAATCTAAACAAAGCATAGATAAAAAGTAAAGATGAGATTATACAAGAATTAAAAGAAGACAATACGCCGCAAAATAAAATGTTGGAATCGACTATTTTTCATAAAGAAAAGGTAAAAACGGAAACGGTTACATAAAATACTGATAAACAAAAAGTAGGTATGATCTGAAAGGATGATGAGAAAATTCATTTTACATTAAAAAATGAAAGTGATAACGATAGGAAAGCCGACAGTAAGATGATACATGTGAAATCCGTCGATCTCTGTAATGCTAATGTACATGGTACGCATATACGCAGACACCTCAGTCACATACGCAGTCGCTGCCAATAATCCAAAGTAAAGACGCATTATCAACCAATAAGCCAATAACGTAAAAAGAAATCATGGTAAACAAATGAAAATAACTGAAAAACAAGTGGCTAGCGCACTATGTTAAGTGCAGGAAACGCAAAAATCTAAAGAAACACAATTATGATTAGAAGCAGCTAATAATTTACAAAACAGAAAAGGTGAATAATTGGAAAACTGTCAAAGGAAAGGGTATCTACTAATACGAGGGTCGTTTGAAAAGTCCGTGCAAAGTCAGAGAGATGGCACTACTGGCGCATATCGAGGTTATGTTTAGTTAGTAGCATCTCTTGGAAGAACACAAACCAAGTTTCAGCCAGATCGGTCTATTTCTTTGTGTTTGGCATTCGTTTGAATCGAGGAAGTCGAGTGATTTTCAAAAAATGGACGAAAAAGAATTTCGTGTGTTGATTAAACATTACTTTATGAAAGGCAAAACGCCTCAGGAGACTAAAGAGAAGCTTGATAGACATTACGGTGACTCTGCACCTTCGATTAGAACAGTTTATAAGTGGTTTCAAAATTTTCGAAGTGGCCATATGGGCACAAGTGACGCTGAACGTTCTGGACGCCCTGTTGAGGTTACTACTCCAGAAATCATTGATAAAATCCATGATATGGTGATGGATGACAGAAGAGTGAAGGTGCGTGAGATTGCTAGTGCTGTAGGCATCTCGAGCTGCAAGAAAAACGCCCACGATTGGCCCACAAAAAAGTCCTTTTCCATCACGACAACGCACCAGCTCACGCCTCAGCAGTTGTGGTCGCAAAATTAATGGAAATAGGGTTCCAACTCGTTTCACATTCCCCCTATTCTCCAGACTTGGCTCCCTCGGACTACTATTTGTTCCTCAATTTGAAGAAATATCTGGCGGGAAAAAGATTTTATTCAAACGAGGAGGTGATTGCAGAAACGAATGGCTATTTTTCAGACTTGAACAAATCCTATTTTTCAGAAGGGATCAACAAACTAGAGCAGCGTTGGACGAAGTGTATAAGCCTAAAAGGAGACTATGTTGAAAAATAAAAAAGGTTTACCCCAAACAATTAAGTAGTTTTTATTTTTGCACGGACTTTTCAAACGACCCTCGTACAACCTTAGAATACATTGCAAGATATTTGAGGCTAATTTCCTAGCAGTCATACATGAAGATTTAGCATTCACGCATCCAGACAAATACTGTTCTATTAAAGCGAATGTTTATCAACATAACATCAAGAAGATAATGGTTTCCAGGTGTATGCGTAAATAAATTATTTTACGCACGACGGAAGAACAGAACGGCGAGCAAATATTTAAACCAGATATTATCGTATTAAATACACAAAGTTTGAATAATGATAAAATAAATAATATAGAAATTGAATATCTGGATAATGACAACTATTTAAATTTCCTATATATTTTAGAAAATATGAGCAAATTCAAAGTCAATAAAATATCTAAATTTTATAAAATTTAATCTAACGAGTTGTTTTTGCAGAGAAAATCCCAAAGGCGGTGACTTTAGCAATTTGGACTAGAAATGTTTTAAATGTTAGCTGAATTGGCGTTCTTAAGCATCGTCAAGAGAGTCATATAGAGATATATGTGGTACCGTGGACTTGTGAAGCGGTACGTACTATGATAATTAATTGCCGTCGACAACCATCAGGTAATATAAATGTATTTTTTAGTGGAATTTCTGCCACTACATGATTTATTTAAGTCGAATATAAATTTTACTGTATATGGCGACTTTAACATAGATGTAATACTTTATACCCTGTCAAGTTTCAATCTAAAGCACATTGTCAAGTGGTCTGCCCGTATAATGGTAGATAGATAATTCATCATCTTAATTAAGAAATAAGATCATAATCTACTCATCATGAAATTATACAAAAATAAGAAAATTGAATTTAAAAACATCTTTTCACAAATGTTTACAACCCATTCATTTTTACCTGCCACGGTGCAGGTAATGCGTCTATTGTTTAACTTCTCGTATTTTAAGAAAGCACCACTACAAAAGGATGACTTCTCTCAGCCACCCAGAATTATAAAGATGCAATTGAGGTAAAAAAATTTAATATTACATTTAGTTATTAGTTTAATTTATTTATTTATCTAACTATAAAATGCAGTACCATATGCAGGATTTTTCTGAATTGTTTGGTTAAACAAAATCTACTATGTCGTACAAAAATTAAAAGTAATTTGTGCAGGCGTCACATATGTAACTGTAAAATTGTTTGATCGCACAGGATTGTACCTCCCAGTCGTTAATACACATTCGCTAAATTTCATATCTCTGTCATTCAAAATAAGTGTTATTATAGGGGTGGCCATATAATGTGGGACACCTTGTATATAAATACCCAGTTCATATAAATAGATACCAGTTACGGTTAAAATAATAATTCCCTGACTACGTACTTGGTATGCCTTTTATGATCCTTAGTACAATCTTTTGATGTACAAAGATATCTTTAGCTGAACATAATTCTCCCCAAAAACAGATGCCATACTTTAGTCTGGTAGCTGTGCATGATAGACCATTATCAATTGTTGTTTCGTGAGGAAAGATAATGCTAGCACTTGGAAGTGTCGTATCCACAGTATTCCTATGTTAATTTTTGTCTGATAAGAGACAATGTCTCTTACTGGCCCGCTGTTGCAATGTTTTAACTGAAACATACTGTGTGCGCCCTTCCAAGAAGGATGTCAATCAGTCAAGAGCTGTTCCTCTTATTATACCGTATTTTACAAGCTTCATCTTTAAAACGCTATAGTTAACGCAGTCAATGGCTCGACCAAGGTCACAGAATATGCCTACTAGACACTCATCCTATTCAATATAATTCATAATTTTTTCATAATGGAAAACAGCTGTATCGATGCTTTTACCAACAATTAATCCATGTGGGTTATTTAATAAAATGTTTGTTTTATTAATTAAATCATGGTGTCTTCTTAAATATGCATATTCAAAAACCCTAGAAAAAGCTGTAGCTTTTTTGTATATTGGTAAAACTTTACTTTTCTGCATAGTGCAGGGCGTGCACCGCACGCGGGCGGCACGCACAGGGGGCGGCAAATACAGCGATCTCGTCAGGTTCATACTCACTCTTATTAATCGGTAGGAAAAAGAGGGACAGATATAGACATGGGATAGATGTGGACAATTCAGAATTGATCTAAGAGGTTCTAGTTCTAGCCCATCTATTGTATAGCAACTTGCAGATAAATGTAAATGCAACTGATTCCCATGCAGAAACGCGATTGACGGTGTCTCTGGTAATTCGTTGCTTTGTGTTGTATAAAGATAAGAAAAGCTGAATTTGTTAAGTTAATAATGTATGTTTACCCTTCGACTTTAAATTTGCGTTTTGCATCTTTTACGTGTAGTTAGAAGTATGTATAAGAATTATTTTCAATATTATTCTGATCTTATAGCCTCATCTCAAATTGCACAATTTTCGACTTTCAACAACTACACTACTGGGGTACATGTGGACGGCGTTCACATCTGCCCCTTTTAGCTTTTAATGTTTTATAATGACTTAAAAAGCTTTTTCTCGTAGTTGGTTAGACTGTAGTTAAGCTTGTTAACTATGATAATCGTTAATTTGTTTATTTCATCGTTTTGGTAGTTAATTTTAATTTGTTACAGACATGGTGCGCACATATATTTAAAAACCAACCAGAGCAAATATATCTGAAGAAAGAATACAGCTGTCTTTAGACGATGTAAATAACAAAAATTGTTGAATAAGAGAAGCAGGTGAAACTTACGGTTTAACAAAATCTTTGATTCATAAAAGATTCATAATCCCAATGCAAATTGCAACGAAGCAGCTGCTAGTGAGATACCTTTGGCTACTTACAGTTTATAGTCAAAATACAGTAGTTAACTAAATTTTACAAAAGAAGAAGAGAACATGTTAGCTGCATTTATTAAAGGCTGCTCCAAAATGCAGTTTGGCTTGACTTATCATCAAATTCTGGAATTTGCACATTCTAGTGGCTTGCGATTTAATCGTAGAGTTCCTAATAATTGGGTATTATCAAATGCAACAGGTGTTGATTGGATGAAGGAATTTATAAAAAAGTACCCTGATCTTAGCCTCCGTTCACTTGAATCAACGAGTTTGGCTAGAAATATTAGTTTTAATATGTATAATATCAATATGTTCTTTGATCATCTAGAAAGGATTCAACTTATATACAATTTAATTATTACAAATAATTAATGTAGCTGAATATGGCGTTGTTTTGGCAGTGCCAGAAATTGTCGCGCCAAAAGGATGCAAGCAAGTGGGTCAGACTGTTTCAGGTGAAAGAAGTGAACAAGTTACATTTGTTGGTATCGTCACAGCTTCTGGAGAAACTTTTCCTCCAGTATATGTCTTTCTGAGGGCACGCTATAAAAAGGAATTTCTAAATGGTGCACCCCCTGGCAGCATTGTATTAACTGTTTCGACCGACAAAGGAAGGTGTTTTGGAAGTCATAAAGCATATAAAATCATATTTCAGAGCATCCAAAGAAAATAGAATAACCATAATTCACATATTTCGTTAGATTTAATTTTATATTCCAGAGATCATGGAATAGAACTCATTACTTTGCCCCCCCTACTGCACCCATTGCCTTCAACCATTAGACATAGGCGTTTTCGGGCCTTTTAAATTTAGGTGCAAAGTGGCCTTCAATATCTGGTTGACTAGTAACCAAGGTAAAATTATAACAATTAAATCAATATTCTGTCTAGGAATCGTCGAATAAAATTGAAGATTCTTCAGAGGCTACTGACTTATCTTTCACAGTATCGTTGGTCGTCCAAATAACTCCGGAGATGATAGGATCATTTCCCAAAGCCCAAAACGTGATAAAAAAAAGTTAGTAGGAAGAAGAAGATATCAAGAATTTTAACAGAATCTCCGAAAAAAGACGCAATGGAAAAAGAATACGAAGAGAAAAGAAGAAAAATAGCAGCCATAAATATAAAGAGAAATCGTAACAAAGCAAGCAAACAGAGAAAAATGCAGGATGAAACTTCAGATGAAGATGAGGTAGATAAAAAAGAATTATGCCAAGAATCTGGAGAAAGTGATGTGGACTTTGACGTAGAAGATGAAGACAATGAGATAAAACTGGGAGACGTCATACTTGTAAAATTTGCTACAAAAAAAAACATAAAGCATTTCGTGGGGTGAGTTGAGAGAATATTAAGTGTGAATGAATTCACATTTTCTAATGAACCAGATATTAGTGATATTATGTCTGACGATATAATAATAAAAGTTCCTGCCAAGAATATAAATTTTAATTCTACAGTACGAAAAACTGAAATTTCTTTTTTTGACATTGATTTTCTGCATTACAACATTTATGTTGATGATTACTGACACTTTTTGTGTTTGTTTTAATAAATGTTTGTTTTTGATGTTTTCATTATTATTTTAACTATGTCCACATGTCCCTCTTAAAGAGATACATGTGGACAACATGCACTTACTAAAGAAAAAACATTGCAAAAATACTATAATACAACTTTTTTATATATTTATTGGCGATACAACTAGAACTGCATAAATGCAGGAAACATTGTAATAACCATTTTCAAAAATTAAAAATTTAAAGTGACTATTTTAATTTTATAAGTACTGAAATTTGAACATCTCGAAAAATCTCCACATCTTCTCCCTCTCCCCTACAGCATTATGAAAGACGTTTACTTATGACAGTATTTTTTTCTTCGTGTACATTTATTGCATAGCTTTTTGTGTTTTTAAAGATACTTTCCAACTGGAATGAGTGAATCCGGAAGAAGCTACTGTATAGTATGTAGGCTTTATGGACACAGGAACAATTAATGCCAACAGTTCACTATTGGAATGCCTAGAAAAAAAACTGCCACCATTCATACATAAACACGCTTCGTCAACGTTATTTTGGCTCGATTTGGCAAGTTGCCATTATTCATCGACAGCTATGGAAACTTTAATTGTGTTAGTGTGGTCCCTAAACACAATAATCCTTCAACTTGCCCTGAACTCCACCCAATTGAAAACTATTGGGCCCATATCAAGATTAGCCTGCAGAAAGCAAGTCCAAATGTCAGTTTCATTATAGATGATTTTTTGGGAATATCACAAGAATTGCACGTGGTTACTCTATCTTGTCGGATACTATCTAGCATAGATACTTTACCAAACCATAGCAAAAGCTAATATAACGCTCATAAAAAAATTAATTTTATGTTTCTGAAAAACCAAAACATCGCTTCGGATAGATATAAGATAAGATCTTGTGAAAGGATTTTTGTAATTTAAGAAGCTTCTTCTAATCAGGAAGCTATGAAAAAACAGTGTAGTGTCCGGAATTCAAATAGAAGGTTGAATTTAAATAATTCTTATATGCAAAAATAAAATAAAAGACAGATTAGGTGTAAATTCACAAAATGTAACATTTAAACTAACTGTAAAGAAAACTTTTTGCGTTTCTACTTTATATTAAAATAAACTTTGAATTTTAAGGTTAGTTATCGTATCGATTTATAAAATCTACGAAGGAAGCGGTACAAACCCTAATAATAATACATTTGCCCCAGAATTTATGAATTTACAATGTATGTAACTTAATTTTGTTTCTATTAAACTTGCCCGTGGTTTCAAATGCATAAATATTTATTTTTCTCTTCCTAACTGCGTTTTCCCTAATTAGAACAACAAAGATTTACCCCAGTTGCTCAACATTTCTTAATTTCATTTGCGAACAAAAAGAACGAGCTGAAGTAACAACAATAATCACGGCTATAGCGTGATAATCTTTAATCCAAATCCTACTAAGGCGTCTTTCACTTGATGAAATTATTAACCTTGTCGCTGAGGTCTGTGATTCCATTACAATTTAATAAAAGTAAAGACTTCGGACGTAATCTATAATTCAAGCGGGATATATTAAATTGAAATGTGTGTTCCGGATTTAGTTGCGATTCTTGTTCGGTTTGTCGGGTTGAAACTTTTTCTTTTCATAAAGTTTCCTTCAAACTTTTTTCTAATTGCTCTTTTAATCAATTGTTTCACACATCTAATTAAAAAAAGGAATGTTTGAAACTTCATAATTTTGTGATTAAATTCTAAACTTTATTCTTTCCCGCTTATTAATTAATCTGAATAAAGGAAATTTAGAATCTGCCAAGGTTCATTATTTTCGTTCAACTCATTAGATCCGATTAATATTTTGCTAAAAGGTCAAACATTATGAGAGTAAGTTATGACTTGCAGTTTTTGTTTTTTCTCAATTTAACGAACATTTTATTATTAAATTATAAAATTTTATTTGTTTTTCAGAATTTAAAATATGAAATCGTTATGGTCTTATTTTCTCGTCCAAATAATAAATTTTTCGTTTGTCTAATTTTGTCTTATTGATTCTGAGTGCTTTTTAGAAGTTGCTGTAGACTCACTGTCTGAATCTTAAAGGTTTTAAAGTTTAATGCATTTCTTGTCAACGCTGCGTGTTTGTTCCTTTTGTTTCAAAATTTATTTTTTTATTATAAGCGGATTATATGCTTTCATAAAGGTATTGCTTGACGTAAATGTGTATTTAGCAGAAAATATTTCTGATTAATGACTAATGAGTAACGAAAGTCTTTTGGAAGAAAGCTGAGATTGTGTACTTACTGTATACAGAGCAAAGTACATACAAGTAAAATTAGAATATTTATGTACGAAAATAAAGCGTGAATATTGAAAATTGAATTTTACAGTGTTATAGACATTATCTGTTTGGCTTTTAGCAGCCACAGTAAAAACTTGCAAACAGTTCCTATTATTATAGAGTTAGATTGAAACAAGAAGCCTACTTAGAAATATCAAAGGTTAAAATCTGCGTTTGGTTAACAAGTATACTTCCCAAGTAAACAGAATTTATAAACGAGAACGGACTTTGATGGGTTTTGTCTCCTTCTGCGTAAGTATTGCTATCCAGTAGCGTCTGTGATGATTTCTTATATTTGCTTAAGCCCTTGGGTAATCTATTGATTCTAAGCAATATAATAACGAATTTATGATTACGTATTGGTTTTTTCTATCTTTTTTTCATATGTCATTAAATTATGTAGTCAACTGCTTATAGGTTTTACACATTTTACGCGAATTTTGTTTCGATTCGTATTGATTTTAAAAAAAAATTATTTTCTCAAAATAATACAAAAAGGAGTTTACAATTTTTGTTGTTCAATGTTTTGTAACTTATTATAAACTGTCGCATTATTACATTTTATCTCGCCAAGTAAATTCTTCTTACTTAACATTTTGTTATCTACATGTTATAATGCAGCTGTAGCTTTACCTTGAACTAAGCGAGTTACCATATCTAACAACGCAACGAGTTCAATATTCTAATCTTCTGGGA
>VTPC01008020.1:0-11815 GCA_011009095.1 Ignelater luminosus
CGTGAAATAAAGAATCTTCTCTATCTATTATGTGATGGTGTCATAACGTAGCAAGGCGTAGTTCGTTAATATTTCTAGCACGTCTTCAATAACCTCACACATGCCCTTTACTTATTGTTACATAATTTTCACATTATTAAATCATTTATCTATGACATTTACAGCTACTGTTAATAATAATGTTAATCTTAGTTATATCATAAAGTGTTATAGTGAGAAGAGGGTATACATTCAAGTCAAATAAATTATTATACTTTTGTAAGCCAAATGTGCTTCTCTGTTAAACATAATTAGTTTTACTTTAATGATATTAAAATTAAATTAGAGAAATTTGGGAAATTCGTCTTAAAGCTGAGGATATTAAAATGTAAAATGTGTCTTGACATTTTTGAATCTGTATATTACTAAATCTTAGTTTGATTTAATAAAAGGTATATTATAATATTCTGTGTAAAACATACCTCTTTCTGATGAAATGATCTTTTGTAAAATTGTTAGATTTTAAATTTTTTAAAGGTTAGGGTTTTTATTGCTTGAATGAAAGCGTTTTTATTATTTCATTTAGTTTTCTGTAAATTTGGAAATACTCAATAGAGCATTAACATATTACAAAAAGCAATTTTGAACATTTTTAGTATTTATAACATAACTTCTTACCTTTGAGAGAAGTTTTGCTAGTCATTTAATTTTTCTAATTAAATAAAAACACACAAATAATAGAAATTATTATTGATCTTACAAGAAATTTATTAGTCCTTATCAGAGAGTTGCAAAGTATGTATAGCTGGGACAACTTAGCAGGACCAATGTTGCAAAATCTTCAATCTTATGATTAATAGACCATAAAATTATAAAACCACTAAATTTATTACTGGATTTGTAAACCGTATCAGTCGAACCAAAATCAAGAACAGATCATTCTTGCTTTTAATTATTGATAAATTTTAAACGAGTAAGTTTATATGCAAATATATACCAACGGCATTGGTGAAGGTTCACTGCTAAGAGGCAGCGTAATTCAGGACTAGCTCGTTAGCTAGGTTTGAAACTGAAACTAGCCAGTATAAAAACCGCTTTGCTGTGTAAAATACGGAGCGTGTTCCTATCTGTTTGAATGTTAAACAATAAAATAAGAGCTGGACCTATGCTAATCCTTGCTTTTTTTGTAAAAGACTGGATTAACCGTCAGACCATAAGTACAAAATATATTTTGGGAAAAAGTGGGCGGCCGGCGAGAGCGACGCGGGGACGAGAATGGGAGTTTGTGTTTGCGAGGTGAGCCAGTCGTGGGTTTGGGTGCCGGAAGGAGAGTTTGGAGTAGCTCGCGTTCGGTGTGCTCGCATCTCGATGACTTTTGTGGGTAAAGAGGGACGCGAGGTTTTGCGGCTGGAAATACTCACTTCGTGGCGCCTTTGGCGGCACCGCCTGCAGCTTTGCTCCGTTCGGGTCGTATTCGGCGCCCCGGCTATAAAACACCAGAAAATGCAGAGGTCTCAACCTTAAAATTAATAACGTCGTTATTTATTGGATGATAGAGCTGAAATTTGCACAGTCTGTAGAGAAAATCCCATTCTAACAGCATATTTTAAAACCGAGCGAATAACTTTCTTGTACGCTCATCAGTGACGTGCAACTTCATTCGAATTTAGCAGCTATTTCGAACCACCCTGTGTATACGGATGAAGATATCGGCAAGCGAAAATTGTTTACTACTCTCTTGACAATGGTCTTTTCGACGCCGCAATGAGATTTCGTGGCATTCATTTGAATTTTTCCTATTTAACCTAATGTAAAATAATAGATAAAAAGAGGTCTCTTGCAAGAGCGTTCCCGCCGCTTCATATTCCTCCATCCGGATTGCTACAGCGTTACCGTAACGACAAAGGTCTCCGCTACCATTCTGCCCTAGAACGACGTTAATTGCCCTGTTAGGAAGGGTAGCCGTGGCGTACAAAGTCGGGGTAAATTCGTCACTTTTCGGCTCGTCTCGGACAAGCCGTAAAAGATATGGATTTTCGGATTTTTTCAGAAATATGTTCTATACAGGTATTCCATCGTTCTGTGCTAAAACAGTCCAAATTACTATTTTTTGTACAGTAGCAAATGGTATGTGATACACTACGTTTGATGCTTAAAGACCCTTAGTCAGTGACTGTTAAGATCATTTAGGAATTATCGCTTCGTTTAGCGCTATGCTAAATTTCGTTTGTTATTTAGTGTAAATAATGTACAAAATTTATACCATTCCGAAATTATACAGTACAAATTGTGTTTCGCATTTTGTATATCTCTGTAGATATTTAATTTCCCTTTCTCAATAAATGCTATTCGCCCCTAATAAATTCGAAAAATAAAACATTTGCTTCCTTCTCGCTTTCTCTGCTGCGATTGAATAAAGCTTGGATATTTTAAAAATTAAATGTAGCTCAGTTTTGTTATTTTATATTTCCTTATTCCGAGAATTTTGTGGTTATTGTCGATGTAGCAGACATATAAATCAAACTTCTTGACACTACATGCAAATTAACCTTAAGGAGCTACTTGAGGTTAAACACCAGTGGTCTCCAATGAACGCAATCCTGTCGTCACCATCGCGAATCAATTCATCGAGGGAAAAAGGCGCTTCAAGATGGCGTCAAACCAATGCATCTTCTAGCTTGATATTTTTCAAGAGAGTCTGTCTTGAGCTTTCAACAAGAACGCGTTGCGTTTGTTTCGTTGTTCGATACCTGGAGATCTTCTTCATAGAAATCGCGAAATTGAAGTGTGATTTAAGCTACCGAGGTTAATTAGACCTATCCCATTAACTTTGTTACGGAGTATCAACGCGTCACGACTTTCTAATCTTCGAACATAATATTATTCCTGTAGTTAAGGAAGTTATCGTTGTGTTCCGTCACCTTCCTTTCTTTATCAGTCTTTGAGGTGGATAAAAGAATCTCCACCAGGTGTTAGCGTATCGTCCCGGCAAGAAAGCCTGTCTGTACATATCTGTACATAGCTTTGGGATTCCCCGACATCTGGTTCACCCAGTTATGGCAATCCACGTTGACTCAGTGAGCGTGCGCCAAAACCCAGAATAGCGGCTGGTGTAAACAGTGAAAGTGCATTCAAGCGTCATTGATAAGTTCGTGCTTGTGTTTCGCGTCCATTTACAATTATTTGAATTTATTTTTACCGCACAAGGCCTCACTACGATTCACTACAATGGCTTAGCGTTAAACAACGCTCTTATTTTAATAAATTTTTGTTTATTTATAGATTAGTAAACGACAAACTACCTACGTATATAAAAAAGCTTTTGAACTACAATAGAGAAATTCATAACTACAATACTAGAACAATAAATAACTTTCATTTACCTTTAAATAATAAATCTTGTTCCAAAAATAGCTTATACGATACAGGGCTAAAATTCTATAATGAAATGTCGGATGCAGCAAAAGAAGCAGACAATATAACTATTTGTAGAATTAGGAAAGAATGTTGTAAATATGTTAAGATACTTTGTAAATTAAATTAGTTTAAGTTAGGCATAGTGATAACAAAATATAATATGCTCAGCAAGATACAATATTTAAGTCTTTGCATTGAAACATCATATGATAAATAAAGTGACTACTACTACTACTACGAATGCTAGCTGTAAGCTTGTTTTATTATATAACTATTGTTTAATCTTTAAGTAACTATTTGTAAAGATTTTTAAAGAGATTATTTGTTGCGTTGGTAGCAATACTTTTGGAAAAGTGAATTACCTTTTTTTATCACAAACCTAAAACAAAGGTTTATTAACATTTGTAACAGTTATAATTGCTGAAGCCATAAGTTAGATTACGTTCGTGCAAAGCCTGTTATAAACAAATATTGTTAAGAAAACTCGCGTTGAAACAAAACTTGAGGTTGTTTTAATATTTAACGTAATTATTGAGCTACTTAGCCAACCTCTCACTTCAAACAGCTGTTCGCTTTTTGAGCTGCTGGTATTCACTAATTTAACGTTGTCAATACTAATACAAGTTAATGCTTGTTGTCTTTAATCTCGTCACATTATCTCTGTGATTTTATTATAAGTTGTTTCATATAAACATTGAATTTGGTTGTTGGTTAAGTTTATTATCTAAACCATTTAGTTTAAAGGTACACATTACGTGTTCCCTTTTTTCTTTTTCTTTTATTATTACTATAACATTCTAAATATAGGTCACTAGTTCATTGAGCTACTTGAGTTTACAACGCACGTTGTTTGTGTACAATAAGTTATTGAATATCTCTTTACGTTTGTGTATTTGTGTATAATCTTGATCGTAACCAGAACTTATGTGTTTCTGTTCTCTTTGTTTATTGTAGCCTTTTGTACATATTTGTTTAATTACTACGTTTGCCAATATATACTTTGTTTCACATTTAATTGTTGTTTGTTTGTGGCAACACGCTTGGTAAGATTTGCTTCAGAAAGCATAAGGTCGTGAAAAACAAAAGTTGCGGCGGAGTTTCGACTGCATACACTGAAAGTTAACAAAACCATCAGTAAGTCTTATATAATTGGAGAACCCTGCTGAACGTCTCTCTGATCGGAATAGCTGGTTAGTCTTAGGATCAGCTGTTCATGTATATCGGTCAAGGTTAACTAAAACTGGCGCCCTTTCCAATTACAACCTTACCGTTATCGCTCTCTGCCATTTAGGTCTTTCTATAACCCCGGCCCAATCTCCGACAAAAGAGAGTTGGTCGTTTCTTAAGGCATACCGTTACTCTTTTATGTTACGTCATTCCACAGGGTCACTAAACCCATTTTACACGTAACATGATTTAGGGTACTTTTCAAATAAACCGCCTATCAGCTGTTTGGGTATTCCTAACCTGCAAACAATAGTTGCTGGAGTGGGTACCAAAGTCGTGTTTTGTGATAATAATTATCAATAATAATGATTGTTGTTATCATGAAAGATGTTCCAGAACCTCCCAAAAAGCTGTAGCTACTAAATGTGTGGATTTAATTGACTGCACGTACCTATGCTTGGCATTTAGCTAAACAGATTGAGAACTTAATGCAAAATTTAATTTATCAGTGCTCGAAAACTAATCATCGATATTATTTCATAGGTGTCCGATGACATACGGTTCTGAAATTTGTAGTAATGAAAGGCATGCAATTTTTGAATCATTTTATAACCTTAGTAACAAAAATGAGCAAGATATGTACCTTCAATATCTAATCGAAGTTCTCGATGTTAAACAAAGGCGCATGAAGAATCCCGAAGGAAAAAGTCAACATCACTCATATTCATATTGTATTAATTTACTTGATAAGAGGGTTAAAGTGTGCCAAGCTATGTTTTCGAATATAGATGCTGTTAGTTTAAAGAGACTAAAACGTATTAAACCATACTATTGATCAATAAAGTTCCCCGCGATACAAGAGAAACGCATGGAAAGAAGAATGCTATCTCAGAAGATAATGTGAATTTAGTCAGGGACCATATTTCTTCCTTTCCTATAAAGGTTTCACACTACTGAAAAAGGAATATCAATATCTTAACTCGCGACTGAACCTTAAAACAATGTATAACATGTTTTGTACCAAATATCCTAACACTAAAGTATCCTACAGCTACTACATAAAGGTTCTTCACGAGAATATTTCACTTCACTTCGGCAGATTCCAAATTGACACTTGAAATAAGTGTGAAGAATTGAATTTGAAAATAAAGAGCTTAGCCCTGGGAGAGGCGGCAAAGAAAGCAGCAGTGGCAGAATAAATGGTTTACCAACGCCGTTCTACTCTGTTATAGAGAAGGTCACAAAAGAATGTAAATAAAGAAAGAGATGATCTTGCTGCGTTGACCTTCGATTATATGCAGAACTTACAACTTGTTCTAATTCCAATGCAAGATTTATTTTATCTTACCCAACTAACGGTATCTGTCTTTTGTATACATGATTTAAAGACGAATACGGCCTATTTCTACATTTTCCCAGAAAATATTGCCCCTAAAGAACCTGATGAAGTATGTTCATTCATACTCAGTTTCACAGAAACCTATTTACCTCAAAATATTAAGAAACTTCGACTGTTTTTGGATAATTGCCTATAACAAAATAAAAACCATTGCCTGGTGCACATGTGTATGGCACAAAATCCAACAATTCTCTCCTATATATGGTCACTCATTTTCTTCCTGTGACAGAGATTTTGAATTATTTTGGAAACATTTCTATCAAATTTATGATCTACATTCCTATACAGAGATTATTGTTGCTGCTAGTGCGCAGAATAAGTTTACTGTACAGGAAATTAAAAATGAAAATATCCTGGATTTTAAAAATTGGTGGAATGCATACTATAAAAAAGATTGCGTCTCACTAGAAACAAAAATTGCAGTCATTTTCAATATCAAAATTTTACCATTTTGTACACGATTCGTCGTATCCTGGACAGGTGAGGGCAAGTGAACACATAAAAGGCTTTGGATGGCATACTTTTGCAAAACAAGGGAAGATTTTGCAAATTTGCATGAAAAAATACAGGACCTATAATGAAAATCTTCCAATGTTGGAAACCAAGATTGTGCACTTACAAACAATTTCGGAATGAGTTGAAGGCGAACACAAATTCTTCTATGAAAAGCTAATAAGCGCAAGAATGAAGAAACAGAAAAAATCAGTAACCTCACTATTTATATTCTAAAACAACTACATTAATTTAATGCTGATGATTTGAGCTTCCTCGCTTGATATTTAGATATCTAAGCAATTGGAGGAAGTAATGAGATGTTGGAGAAGTCTGTGATCCCTTCAGTGCAAAACGAAAATCCAAGCTCATTAAGAAGCCATTTTTCATATGACGATGCATCTCTTATTGAAGTTAAAACGCAGGTTAAAATTACATGCACAGACTTTGCAAAGTCAGTTAATCTAGTAAATTCTCATTTCTTTCACCAATCGCTACTGAATACTGTTCTTACGCATGCACATCTAGAATGTGCAGTCACTGGACAGTGGAATGGAATTTCAAAAACGTCTGTAAAATTTTATAATTTTGTGTAACCTTTCTAAGAAATAGAAGCTAATAAATGCAAGTAAGTTCTTGTTAACTATTTCAGCTTTATTTGATCTATAACTGTATTTTGCAAAACTCAATGGAACTATTTAGCTAGGGCTTACAGTTAACTGAAGAAGGTAAAGTTTGAAACAATTACTTAAAGGTTCTGATAAAATACTTGTCAAATAAACAAGAGCGAGCAACAGATATTTTGAGGTATAATTGCCATTTCATCAACAGACATTTTATCGACATACACTTCATCGACAGACGGCAGTATATCTCACAATAGGTAGCGCTCTACGCCGTACTGAGCACTGATGAGCGCCATAGGCCCGGGGTGTCAGCTTCTCACAGGTGTTTAGTGTGACAACCACAAATACCCTTTTTAATTTTGTAATTTGTGATCTGAGATCATCAAAATGCAATTATGTTACCAGCAACAAGAACAAGCAGCAACTTTTGGAGAAGAGGTTCATTTATGACAAGGAAAGAACTCGAGAAGATAGAACCTATTGAAAATGTGAAGAATATTTATCATGCCAAGAGCGAGCTGTTACCAAAAATGGCGCCATTGCTCATGAAAACGGCAAGTACAATCATTTACCACGGGGAGGAAGAAAGACTACAAATGACAATCCGTAGCAGATAATTGGCGAAGCTACTAGAGAAATTTCGGAATCTGTTCACGCGGCTTTGCTACCAATTCCAGCAATTTTGAAAACTGCGCAACGAATTCGAAAGAGGACAAATCCTGCAGCGCGTGCTCTGACTACACTTAGCAAACTGGTCAAAAATAGTACTTATTCAAAGACATCTTATGGGCAAGGTTTCCTTCTTCTCGACAGTGGAACAGATGACCCCAATCGAATCTTGTCTTCTTTCTAATCATTGGTTCTGCGATGGAACCTTTAAGACAGCTTCTCCACTTTTCACGCAACTAATGACAATTTGTACCATTAAATTTGATGCAGTTATTCTTCTGGTGTACATTTTTCTCCCAAACAAGACCAACACCACCTACAAGCGAGTTCTGGAACAACTAAACAACTTGAAATCTGATCTAAAGCTAACAACAGTAAAGACAGATTTTGAATCGGCGTTATATGAAGCCTTTGCTGAAATTTGCTTTTACTTCGGCCAATGTCTCTGGCGGCTCGTTCAAGGATCTCCTTTATCTACTGGCAAAGTATACTGATATTGGTGATCCAGACTTTGCCTTGCATGTTCGAAAGGTGATCATTTTCGCATTTGTTCCTCCTTAAGATGTTATTAAATCCTTCGCAGATCTTGAGGATTCACAGTTTTACCAGCAGTACGAAGAAATTTTTCACCCATTAATGGACTATTTTGAAGATAACTGGATCGTGAAAATGGGCGAAGGCCTCCATCGGTTCCTCTTGGCTGGTCTTCCAAAGACGAACAATTATATCGAAAGTTGGCATTAGAAGTTTTTCCCTTGTTGTCTGTTACCAATCAAGCAGTTGGAGTTTTATTGAGAAGCTGATTTGGCCAAAAACTACAAAACTTAAAGTTTTAACATCTGGCCAGGTGTTTAATATTTTATTTTAATTTTAATCAAACTGCCCACCAACTGGATTTAGCTGCCTCAATTATAATTATAAGATTAACGGATCAATTGAGCTGCTTCAGATTGACATCATGTGGCATAACATATAAGCATCAAATTTATTATTTTCTTCCTGCTTCAGCAAGAATCCATTAAACTCCCCAAAGAAAGTAATCTAAACACCCGAAACAAATCTAGTTTACAATAACACGGTATCTAATGAAAACTGAACGAAAAATTGTCAGGCGGGTGCGACGAAATCAAACTGAACAAAAATGAATTGAAAAAAATGATAAAATAAGTTAAACCTAGTAAAAACACAATGGTTATTTATTAGATAATGCAAACTTCAAAATATAGAGCGGCCTTATAGAGTTTATAGGAGAAAATAATTAAATTAATAAATAAAACCTTTACCTTCACAGCACGATTTTTGTTTGACAAAGTGAGCTTTATCAACTTGAGGCCTTCTGAAAGAGGCATTAAAGAGTATGCAACCCGAACTCCTACGGGTCAGGAGTGATAAAAAAGGTTCCATGTGCTGCATAAATTTAATGATTAGATAAAAAAAAGAAAAATAAATAATATAGGAGTTACAATTCTTATAAATGTTTCTAAAAAAGTAAACGTTACAGGGCCTCTCTGTATACTTCAGTCTGACACTGACATTTCTATCTTCAAACAACTATTGTTTTAAGTTGAAAAGTACTTCCAAGATCGAAATAAAAACTTAAAAGGTCTTATGGTAGCTATAATAGCTACTTACGTATTATTTAATGTTTTGGTTATCATTCCTTCTAGGATGAAAAAAAAAGAAAAAGAAAAAGTTTAAGAATCTGTATAATGTACTTATAATATATAATTTTGGAAAGAATTTAAAAACTTTTAAATTATCTATTTGTTACTTTTGAAGTTTTAGTGCGTTCCGACTTAAACTTTAGATTAAAATTAAATGTGTCCAAATTAGAAATTCTGATATTAAGTACATTGAAACGTCTGTTAGCGAATTTAAGTTTGTAGCGTACACTTTTGTCTTGTAGTTTAGAATTAATGTTCTATATTAGTATTGTTTGGAAAATAATTCAGTTACAAAGTTTGGTTTAATCTGCAACAGTGGCGGCTCGTGGTAATGTGCGGTGCTAGAACCACGGCTTTGCGATTCAATGTAGGGGAGGGGGTATACAAATTTTAAAGTACAACATTGCAAATCTTTCTCACTTTAAGAATTATGAAAATTTAAATTTTAAAAAGTACAAACTTAAGAAAAAGAAAGGGTTTGTAATTTTGTATGCTACCTTACCAATTCACTAAAAACAATGAATACTTACCAACAACAAGGTATGCTACTCTATTAATTATTAAAGTTACATTTAAATCAGTCAATGTTAACAACACAAATGTTTAAATTGTACGGTATGTGAAATCCATTCTCCGTTCTTTTTATTAGCAAATACGTCAATCACTCTCTTCTTAAAATTTTCTATGTTATTAAGAAAAGCTTTTTCAGCTGATAGCATTCCCACTGCACTGGGCCTTTCTTCCTTCATGGAGTTTCTTAGAAAAGTTTTGATCTTTTTCAGCATAGAGAAACAACGCTCGGCTTTGGATGTAGACATGGGCGTTGTCACTAATACTTCCAAAAGATTTAAAATTTCTTGAAAAGTACCACGCATTCCTTTTTTTGAAATTAACGATAAAAGATTGACAGCCCCAGAAACATTTCTCAACTCTTCTCGTTCATAAAGTACCTGCAGTTCAGTCTTCAATCTATGTTTTTCTAAAAAAGGATGAACACTAACCACTTCAAAAGGATACTTTTCTGAAAATTTCTGGCGACATTCGAGAAATTTTTTCACCTCAAATAAATTTGTAGCTACTAGATCTCCAGTGAAACTAAATCTTGTTCTTATTTGCCGAGTAATACAGTCACAAACTTCCAAGGCTCCTGTTTTCTTATTTAGATGCTGCATGCGTGCCGTTTTTTGAAAAGGTGCGTCATCTTCTAAAAGTTGCATATCACTGTCAATATTTGCAATAATGTAATCCATTTGATTGCGTATTTTTTGTATTTCATTTTCAAAATTCTGTAAAATCTGTCTAATCTTGAATGGGTCGATATTTGTCTTTTGTAATTGTTTAAAAATTATTTCAACGTGAGGCATTATTTTATGAAACATTGTCAATCAAAATATAAAATCCTTGTCTCTTGATCTAAGTTTGTAGGCGCCGGCTCGTTCGATTGTAGATTCCGAAGTACTGTTTTCGTCATTTTCCAATGTTTCCATGACGCTTATCAGTTCTTTTCTGTATTCATAAACAGTGTTAACGCCCCGTGAATAAAAATTCCATCTGGTTTGCGACGAAAGTGGTAATCTCTTTTGAACAATTTCTTCACTTTTACACTTCATGTCAAGTTTCAAACCGGGCGTAGCGTAGCTAACACGACGCACCCGCACCAGGTATCGATGGTAACTGGACTGCAGGAGACACTTCTCCCTTGGCTCAAGTAGTTCGTTAACTCCGAACACCCTCTCTCACCCGCCAGTCACTCCGCTGAAGTCTATAGCCGCTTAAAAGCGTTGGAGCCGCACTTTCACTGGCTCCACACTTTTATTTTTATCGTTTTGTACGCGCGGTGTTTACTTGTTTACTATATTTCGACGGCGTCATGACAGAAAGGCGTAAAAGACTTTTGACACATTTTACAGGGGACATTAAAAGCGTTTAAACTTCCCCAAATTTGGATGTGCTGTCTAATTTTTTTATTACAAACTCTTTATTGTACACTTTATTAAACTGCATTTTTGAATAATAGAAATAATCTGTACAATTTAAATTATTTTAAATTTTGGCGCTTACGGCTTTTTAAAATGTTCGTTTCAGTCTATGCCTTTTTGAAAGGCGCTTATGTTTTTCGACAATTATCTTTTTGTGTCTTTCTCTGTCGGTTACGCTCCTTTACGCCTTTTTGTTTTTTGTTAGGCACAATAAAAGAGGCGGTTAGTGAGAAACTTTTATTACAAATTTCATTAAAAAAATGACATTCTTAAACATTATAAACTACAAAAAACAGAAATGTAAAAATTATAAATGCTTTTAAAATCTTAACATAAATTTCTTTTAACCCTTATCCGGTCAATGTACTGAAATACGAAAATAAACTGACCCCCTTATAAAAATTGCAAATGTTGAGAGTTTTT
>VTPC01008022.1:0-155685 GCA_011009095.1 Ignelater luminosus
AACAAATTTTAAAAATCTTCATAGTAAACAGAGGTTATGTCTACCTACAAATAATATTAGGTTATGTCAGATGACAAATGACATGTACGCTAACAGTATTGCCAAAGCTTTGCTGGCGGGAAATACAAACACATTGACATTATTTATTTTTATATAAAACAAAAATTCGTGCTATCTATTGAAACTAATTTTTAACTATAAAAGCCCAGAAAACGAATTTCGTTGATTTTCCATTTTCCATTAATTATATTAGCATTTAACTTTTCAGAATCGGCCAGACATTTAGACACGAAGCGTGTACATGGTACTTCAAAAACTATCCGCCACCGAACATAAAATTCATGCCAGAGAAATTCTCAAAATGATGGAGATAGCCGAGGCTTTGGATATTTATCAGTATTTTTTGTTTTTTGTTTTGACATGTAGTAGTATAAAATTTTTTGTGCCAAAAATTGTCAAGAATTACAAAATTATATATAATACTTTAAATTCTGGTGTTTAATAGGCAAACATGGATAAAATAGCTACAGAGAACTTGTTTTTGTTAGAGTTTCTAGTAGATAAAGTTCAGATAGACCCATCCCTAACACGAGATGTAGGCGACGTCATGGGAGACACGTGCGTATCTGTACAATTCCTAGATAACGCCCCATTAGATATCTGCGAAGATGATTTCACTCCGAAGAGGCAATACTCAAGAGACACATCAAACGTCAAAAGTGGAAAATCGTGTTTGTTCTCGTTGACTCCGATACAAGCTGAAGAAGCAATCAGACAATTTGATCTATACGTAGATATATTCAAAAAGATGCAGCCTGGTGTTCTACCGGATAAAGTTCAAATTGGAAGTTCGCTTATTTCTATTGTAAACCTATTTAACGAATTAATCTCGTCATTATCCGCCCCTACTGGTCAGTCACCAACTGCAAAGACACTCAAAGACACTTTTAAAATAACAAACGCTACAGGTCAATACATTGGAGATATCGGTATGTACATCAGAATGAGTTGTTTTGGGAAACTGATAGTCACCCAATTCCAAATGAATCTGGACGATAAATCGGTACTGTTTAAAGATAAAGAGGGTCATTCCTTATACAGATACAAGAAAGTAGGTGCCAAAAGGGAATCTGGAGGTGGCGGTGGTGGTCCGGGTTGGGACAGCAGTCGTAATACAGAATGTCCGCAACTTCCATGTCCAAGGCCTCAATCGCAGCCTCAAACCACACAAATGACCACTCCGTGCAACGAATGCTCAATGATGATGACGCAATCTCCTGGTCAAAGTATGGCAGATCCGGGTTGTTACCAGGAAATAGGGGCACAAATGGGTGGGAATGCTCTGACAATACGAGTTCACAAAGATAAAAACCGACTGGAACAGCTGGATTCCGGTGCCGATGTGGATGATGATACACTTTGTACTTGTACACCGGGAAACATTGGCGCTAGTAAAAAAAAACCGAAAATAAATAATAATCGCATGCCCGGAGGCGCAGGCGGCTGCAGTTGCTCCACGAACGAACAGAATTTAGTTATGCGTCCACCATGTGCAGACGCCGGAGGGGCTTCTAATCAGCCGTTCTCGTTTAAAATGGGTGGTTGCGGAACAGCCGCACAGAACAACGTAACGGTCGTTCCGCCCACGTGTACTGCTCCAGATGGCACGCAATACACGGAATTATCTGATCCGAATAAGGACGTGTTCATTTTGCGAATCGGTAAGAAAAGTGAAGGAGCAGATAAGAAGAGCAATCTGGAATTGGAATTGTGTACTCCGAAAGGTCCAGACACGAAACCACCGCCGAAGAAGGAAACTCGGGACACGCAATGGGATGATGCGGATTCGTTAGAAGCGAGTGGAGGCGGTGCTGGTGGTGGCGCTGGTGGTAAAGGTGGAGGAAAGGGCGGTAAAGGAGGAAAAGGCAAGGGGGGAAAGAAAAAGAAATAATTTCAATCGACACGTGTTCTTAGACAGTAGACTTTTTTGGCACATAATGCTTTATTTGATTAATTTTAGTATATATTGAATTTTCCATTTGGTCTAGAAAAACTTCATACTTGTCACTACGTCATTGATTTGATTTTTTATTATTTTTGATTATTTCTTGTGTCGTATTGTGTGTCATATCATTTTATATCTCCAATACAGCGCTAACATATCTTCATTACGTTTGATTGAAAAGTTTATATAGGTATGCATAGCATTTTGAATAATTATGTAAAAAGAAAAGTAGAATCCATGAGAAAGTATTAAAAGATATTACTGTTCGAAAAGAGTAAGTTTAATTGGTTTAAACTAAATTCTTTTCATTACTCATACGAATCTTGTCAAACATTTTTCAGAAACCCGGGATTCCTTTTACATTTGGTACTACGTACAAACCGAAGACCATTTGGTGGTTGAAATCAGTAAGGAATCGCTTGTAAGGTATAGTTTTTTGAAATCAAAATACGTGGCTTACTTTTAAGTTTCATAAGTTCATGTTGTTTTCTATTTATTGTCCTTTGAGTAGTTGTTTAAAACTTATAAGAGAAAAGAAAAGTTACTGTTGTGCACTGTATCATAGGTGGAAAAATCAGTATAACTTTACAGAAATAATTTTATCGCAAGAATTTCAATTTTCCTTCTGAATTCTTAATCTGGTTTTAAATTATTATTATTGTTGTAAATATTGATGTATGATGAATTGATGATAAGGAAAATAATGCGATTTTTGTTAGGTTGGCATTAGAAGAAAAATTCAAGTTTACGTTGACAACACTGACATTTTAAAATTTTTATTGACAACAAAACAGCGTTCGTTTGTTTTCTTAAATGACTGTTGGTTACTATCATTTTCACAATCGACGTTAATTCTAATTAAAGATTCTTTTTAGTTTATTCATTTGTAGATTTCCTAAAATTATTTATTTCGTCAGGAAAGTGGACTTTTAAATATTCTTGGGGTCTGCTCATACAATCATTGCCGCTTTTCGTGCAGTTTACTAACTTGTAATAATTCAAATTATAATCTTTGAAATATAAACTCGCTCCTCATTATTTTAAAAATAAAATTAAATCCGGAAAAACTGTAGTTACTCAGATTTCTGCTACCGACTTGTATATCACGCATAAACCATAAATTTGCAGATAGGCATATTTAATTATAGAATTATATCTTTGACGCCAATGAAAATGATTCTAGTAATACTGAAAGATAATAATTCCATAACCTATAAAACTCTGCATCTTCAGACATTGTGAGTAGTTTCATATACAAAGTGCAATTTGCAAATTGCCATTTAAAATAATTTTAAAGTTAGACAAGATTTTATCATTTATTCAAATGTGGGTAGTACATATTTAGAATTTTATTCAAATCAAACAAGTACCAGCTAGCTTGCAATATTTTGCATAAACGATAAACAATAAAATCATTATTAACAAATACCTATTGCTTTTAGATAACTTGTTTCGAAGCATTTGCTTTCTTTGACTCTTATAAGTTATAAACTATTACACATAAATTACTGTAATCTTATTATTTTCCTTCCTCTATAGGAATCTATGATGCAATAGTTAAGGAAAATTTATTTCCATATAATAAAATGAACATAAAGCTGATGTTTTCACCATGATAGAGCACTTACTGTTATATCTTGTTTTTTCCATTTAATTTAATCATTTCGTATTAACCCTTTAATAATAAATTGGTCTCTTATGAAGCTTACAAACCGGACGTATTTTCGTTTTCAGAAAATTATACTTTCCGGAAACAAATGTAAATGGAACCCTTTTCCGCACAAATGTGTCCTTAATTAATGCTGCTCTACTGTTGATTGATGCAATCAGCTTTATTAACATTTGCTATATGCGTGTTTATTGGAATTATATCTAGTTCACGATTACAGATATTTAAAATTGAATAATTTAATTATGCATTTTCAGGCAGAAGCAGAAAACACGGTGGTTCCAGAGGGGACAGTAGAAGAGGCAGCAGAGCCTCGCAAAGTAAATGCGGGAATTTCTTTAAATTGTTTAACGAGTATACTACAGAAAAATCGATTTATAATTTCAGGAGACGTCGGATTAAGTTTTGGTGGACCGGCGATTTTCATTGGAGAACCGAAACCGAAATCGTGTGCACCTAGAGTGTCCTACTGTAGTTATGGTTCGGAAGACTCGTAAGTAGAATAGAAAAGACAGAATTATAAATTTAAGAATATCTGGTAATTTGAATTTTCCTGCAGATACTGCCAATCGTATCCATACAGTTATTATTGTAGCATGAGACCACCAAGACCTAGCTGCCGTCTGTGGTGCTAAAAAAATATATACCTACACATTTAGACACATTGCAATAGTAACAGAAATAAGGAAACTCAATTGTAACGTACACTACTACTTATGTAAAAGTATTTTAAAAAATAAAGACACTTTTGGCCATACTTTGTTTGTGTAACATTTGACAAGCCTCACACGCCTCACACCTCATTGGAGCGTAGAGCTTGTTTTTTTCCTATAATACCTGTCAGTGTGTTAAGTTCCTAATTTATTATGTTTCAAATAATAAAACTGACAGATTTCACCCTGATTTGACAGCTTGACAAATTAGTAGAGGTTAAGTGAAAATAAATTTTAGGTTATACAATTTTCCAGAATATTACATTGGCTATGTTGCCAAATCTGTATTAATTAAAATTATTTTATTAAAATAATGATGTAGAATAATTTCAATAATTGTATAATTTTAATAGCCTGACTATAAATTGGACTGGTGCGTTTTTATACCCGTGATATAAATGCAAAATTACCTTTTTTGATTTACATTTTGAAACCAGCAGAAAACTGGCAACAGGAGGTATCAACAGCCTACAAAAACAAGATTCTCATCAAAATATAATTTCTTTTGTTGTGCTGTCAACTTACAAAAATAAACCATGGTTTATCCTACTGTCTTATAATTTGAAACGCATACCTAATATACAAGGTGTTACTTAAGGTTATGTACTTATTTTAAAGGGTGATTCTTGGGCCAATTCTAGGTCGAGAAGTTCATATAAATGTATGTCCTAAAATGCTTGGTTTTTTCTTGATATACAGGGTTTTACTGTTTTTTAATTTTAACAAAAACATTGTTACGGCACTGGTTTTTTCAAAAATGTTATTTTATTATTAATTAGTAATTACCATTGAATTATAAACAAAAAAAGCGTCTTTCATTTTTTTCGTATAGCTTACTATTTTAAAGAAAATAATTCAAATAATGCCGATATTACTCATTGGATATCTACAACTTATTCCTAAGTGAGAACCGTTTACATAAAATTAAGTTAGCTTTGTCCATTGCTAAGGAAACGTTTGTGTAATACATATCTCAAACGGTTTTCGAAATTTTTGGTAAAAACCGAAAGAAAATGAAAAATTCAACACCCTGTATATTAAAAATTAAGCATTTTAGAACATACATTTATATGAACTTTTCGACTTAGAATTGGCACAAGAATCGCCCATTAAAATAAATACATACATAACATTAAGTAACACCCTGTATTGGGTAAAATGGATATTTTAAAAATACTTAACAATAAGAATAACCAGGTGATTTCATGTTTTGTCTACTTTCGAGTACTTTGATAGGTATTGCAGAAAAAAAAACACTTTACTATCAGAAAATAACAACAAAAGTGTATTTTACTACATTACCTGCGCGTTCAGATTTTATGCCTATCCTAGACTGAGTACAAAAGAGTAAAAATAGTAAAAATTGGTAATATTGATAATCTTTATGAGGTTATGCTCGTGTTTAATCAATTCATACGTTATTAATATCAGTTATAACCGATATAGCATTCACAACATTCCTATTGTTCATTCATTTCGAAACTTCGAAGTTCGAACAGCAAACTTTTAAAATAAATATAGGTTAGAATATGTTTGTTTACAATTTCTGTATTTACAGTTCTGCTCCAAAGCGTTCAGAAAAGCAAAAGTTAGTTATGAAGCAGGTTTTCAATCCACCTCACTTGTTAAAACTGTCAAACTGCGGCGTTTATGTTACAGCACTTTACATTTCATTAAAAATTAATAATAAAATGTAATTCGTTAATAATGCGTAAATAGAATTAATCCTATTCTGTGCAGTTTTTATTTGTAAATATTTTTTTGTATTTACATTAATCTTGTAACGTAAACCTTGCGTTACTGTAAAAATTAAGAAACTTCTAGGATCTCTGGGTCCTAGGCCAGCTGAACTCAAGTGGGTAGACTTGGGAGCGGGACGGCAAAGATTATACTTACAATAAAACACCAGGTAGTAATTAACCATCAACGTATATTGAAACAACAAGTAAAATTCTTTTTATTTGTATTTACAAATAAATTCTGAGTAACCCGATAGAACAGTTTCATACAAAAAAATTGTTCCTTTAAAAATAAAGCTAATATTGGCAATTTCAATAGCACCAAAAGTTATAAGTTTCTATGCATAAAATTCTACTCCTAAACTTAAATAAATGAGCAATAGAAAAATTGTTATATTACTTTACAGATTATGACCAAAAAAATTAAGTAAAAGGACCTCCACTTTTTAAAAAAACATTTCTTGAATTTTTGAATTTTAGATTAATAAAGACAAAATTTTTTAAATAAATAAACATATTTTAAAGCGTTTAAAAATAAGGAGATAATAGTAAAAATTGACAAAAATAAGTCCAAGGTAACAATATAAAATTTACACAAATGTTATCATAAAGTACACCAAGCAAATAATCTCAAATTATTCAAACGCTAAGAGAAAAATCAAAACACCAAAGAAATGCAAATAAAAATCTCCGATGTCACAAAATAATTATTTGTATGAAACAGAAATTAAGGAATTAAATTTTCTAAAAGAACGAATTTGAAATCATTTCGGTGTACGATGAAATTTAAATAAAAAAAATTAAACAATTTAAGCAAGATTCGGATAATCATTGAAGTATTAAATTAATCTTACCACAGTGAAGAAGGAAGCAGCTTTCGATCGAAATTTGCTTGCTGAAACTGAAATACACCTGGAGAACAATGTTAAACAAAAAAATCTTCAATTTATCACGAATAGTACATTCATTGAAATGAAATAAGTACTTTCGAAAAACGTGTCACCAGTCTTTGCATTTTTACATTATGTTTTTTTTTTTATTAAAAAACTGCAATACAATAAGTACATTAACCAGAAAATAAGAAAGTATTATTTTTATACCCTTTTTTTCAGGAAGGTTATCATAAGGAGAATTTAGCTCAAGCTTATTTTCTATATTCAAACAGTTTAGCTTTCCGGCATGTTTACGTCAATTTGGAGATAAGCAGTATCAGTATCTAGCTATACACTAATGTAAAAAAGTTAAAACCACAACTCGAGTTGCAACCAAATGTCCATTCCTTGTCAATTATTTATTAAAAGTAAAAACTCAAAAAAATGCATGACTGCTTTGTTTATTTTATTAACTGAAGATTTAATTATTTTGCACTGATTTATCTTTACTACTTTACTTAAGAGAAATATTCAAATCTCTAATCATTATACATTTTTTAGAAGTTACCAATTACACATTAAGGTATTAGTACAATTTATGATATTTTAAGCAACTCCCTTGTTTAAACTCGTTCTGCAATGAAAATCCTCAGCTTCTTCCTCACTGGAGATGTCTCCGTGATGCTGCAATGCTTAACTAAAACAGCGCCATCTCTCGGCCCCGACTTTCCGTGCAGTCATTCTCAACAGATCCTCTGTGCTTTTCCTTCGACCTAGTACACATTAACATTGTAAAGGTATGTATATCTGTTTTTAAGAAACTCAAGTACTTAATTTGCCTAGCATTATTTGAAAACATACTACCTTCTTTCTGAGCTTCTCAAAAATCTTCAGTTTAATTGTATGAAATATATGAATGCAAGATATTGAATTAATTATTATTATATTATTACGTTATATAAGGGATAATCATCCTTGACAATAAGCATCACCGCAGTAAGTATCTCCCAAGTCGCGCTTATCGATTCTGAGAACTCCAGCCCTAGAATTAAAATAAACAATAAAATCAAGACAGCCTTCGCGGATAAGCATTTAGGTATCCAAAGACTTGTTTATAGTTGTAACAGTCTAGGTTGAAAATAAACTGAACCAATTAAGAACAATAAACAAGAAATAAGAAATAGGTAAGAGAAGAACAAAAACGTCTGCAAAAGTCTTCAATGTTCCCTGGGCAAAAGTAAGTAGGTAGTAATGTGGTAATGACTAGAAATAAATATTATCAAACAACACTACATCACAGGAATTGTCTCAAGAAGTCCAAAAATCCACATAAAAAAACTACACGTCAACAAATGGGAACTATAGTGCAAACGCAGTCGAAGCACCACCATGTTTGTTTCGTTGACAGCGTCATCATCGGCCGTACAAAGTTGGACTAATCCGAAGTAACTTTGCACTTTCAAGGTTTATACATGCAGTTTGATGCTGCATCAAGATGCGTAAGTGTGATTCTCGCTTAAACTAAAGACTATTTTATTGGTGGTAAGTTGGCTATAGCTGAAAAAATGTTGGTAGACTGTGTGTTTGACAAATGTCATTTTTGAAAAATAAAAAACGTCAAAAATATTTCAAACAGCTTAATGTAATTTATAATATTTTACCTAGAAATTGGAAAAAAAGTTTAATAGACGAAAGAAGATTCTGTAGATATAATTGACAATTTGCATGGGATTTGTTGACACTATTATTGTTAAATTGATAGTTAATTTAGAGCCTCGATTGTTTGTAACTGGAAAAGCTATGGTGACCACAGACATTCAGCCTGAAAACAGAAAAAAAATAAACTTTACTAATAGTAATAAAATTAATAACTTAAAAAAAGAATAGAATAAAAGGATCACGTTCTTAAGAAGACGAACGGCGTGTATTTTTGTAACATGACAAGAAGATTACTGTTTATTGTATTTTCATGTTAATTTTGTCACTTTTTTTTTTCTAATCTAACAAAAAAAACACAATATCCTCTTTATCTTATCTCACACTCCAAAGATCTGGCGTATAATATTTTAACTTATCATTATGACGGAATGCATTTTTCAAACGATGACGCAACGCTTGGAAAGAAGTGGAAAGTCATAATTGGCGTTCTGGCATAGGTAAAAGAAATTGTGTGTTAAAATTGCGTCAGCATTTTTCGATTCATAAAACGCGATACTATCCGTAGAAAGATACACGAAAGGGTGTATTCGGGAACATTCGTGTATAGTAAAGTGTGACCGTAGTAAATAGAACGTGCGGACGCGTTGTGAAGTCAATTTTACCGCGCGCGCGATTTGGTTAACGCATGCCGCTAGACCACACGTTTGCAAGTGCCGGTATCAACTTTTTTTATATCGTTTTTCAATCCTGAATTGCACGAAAGTGAACACGTGGATATTTCTATGGTGAGTTAACTTGTTTACTTGCATAAAAATCTTCCCTTTTGGATCTTTTCAATGCTTCGCAATGTGCTAAGCTTGAATCCTGCACTTTTTTATATTATAATTCGAGCACGTGGTGAATTTTCGATTCATTATTCATAGAAACAGGAGGCGTCTAGACGTCGGCGTCTCTGAGTAACACACTACTATTGCATCATCTTTATCGACCATAAAAATTGTTAGGGGTGTCTTGTCGGGAAATGACTTTCTAAAAGTTAACAATCTCCAAAACGAGGGCATTTTAGAATAACGTATTAAGTGTCCAGAAGGCTAATACGCTTTTATTTTTGGTCTTGGTGTTATTTTTAGGTTTTTGTTTTATATTCAGCACCTTAACCGGATAGTACCTACCTACTGCAAGCTAGTTCTTTTTTCTTTCCTTCTTTCAACAACCTGGATCACCCACGTTCTCGAATACGCTTCGCAACGAATTGAGAAATTACAATAAAAAAAATAAACGTGCTCGAAATCTCCTGTAATTAGATTTTTAGGTATTGTAACGGAGTATGTATTTTATGGAAGCATTACGTTATTCGAGGATCAATTACAAAAAATATTATAAAAAGTGCCACGTGATCTAATTCAGTGCCAAAAACGAAAAAATGAAATTAAAATATATTGCAAGTTTCATTCACGTGGGTAAATGATTTTTAAAATTACCGCAAGTTTTTACAATTTAAGATGAGGGACTCTAGTAGTCTAGTGCCTAATGGCAAAAAACAATTGGAAAAAAACGACAAACTAAACAAAAAATTAAACAACAGCAGGTGATTATTCTTTCTGTCTTATGTCGATTAATAATTTAAATAAAATAAAATAATTATATTATTATAAATATTTAAAGTTAAAAGAAAAGCGTAGTACTTCAAATAATTGACACACATATGACTAGAAAATATTAAAAAAACATATAGTTAAATATTAACTTTACTAGTAAACTTATCACTAAATAAATAAGGCACGCTTAAATATGTTGTTGCAGTTAAAATTAAATCGTAAACTAAATTCTTTGCATTTATTACTTGCAATAAATTTTCAAATCTGCAATTAATTGAAAAAAACTAAAATATCTCGAGCGAAACTGCAGCGAAAACCTTAACATTGGATGCAAAAACTTTTGAGGTCATGTGCATTATAGGCATTTTTAACAGTTAGTTCGTTCAAGAAAAAGTTGGAAGACCTTTTGTATGCTAGTACAGATTTTTACCTGCGATTTTTGAATCCCTGTGTGTAGAGTTCTTCTTCTAACTGCAACCCGAATAGAAAGTTGCATCATTATGCTTAGAGCATGTAGATTTTTTCTATTGCAAAAGAAAGTGGTGGTGGTATACTATTACATGACACGATACAGATAATTGAAGAGTTGCGTTTATACCTGTGTATTGCATTAGTATTAATGTGTACATTTTTTATGCAACAGTAATTTTTAGCGTAAAATTTAAAGGTGGCGAAACCTATAAAATTAGTAATGGTTTCTTCAGATTATTATTATTACTACTACTCAAAATTCAAGGTGAACATGCTTGAAAATTATTTTTTATTGATTTATTCCATTTAAATTATTATTATGTGTACTACTCAAATTAGACCTCTGTTCTGTAGGTGTACTTATTTGACTGGCTTTAGTTATTTTGCTGCGCTTGTAAGTTCGACAGGAAATCTGATAAAATAATCAGTACTTCCGGTAGTGGTTGGTATTACCTGATCTTAAATAATAAAAAAAAAAAGTGTTATCCTAGTAATACCCAAAATACGTAGTTAACATTAGATATCATTCTATTATTGATTTGAAAATGCAAGATTATTGTTATTACATCATCCATTCAACCCTTATGTAGAGTAGTAACTAGGTTAGAATATTTAATTACCGCAAAATCCAAAATTTTTGCGATAAACCACAAATATAAAGTAGCTAAACCACAATAATATAACAGTGTTTTCTTGCAGCACATAATGTTATTTGAGTTAAAATAAAAAGTAGGAAAAACGTAATTGTGGTTGGTATTCACGAAAAATTGAATAATTTGTGACATAAGTCACACCTGAAAGGCTAATAATAATATTTTATGAAGGATTCGACTGATCTTTAATCCAGCATGTTCTTTTATAACTTCTTGTTTATTTAATGCAAAAAATACGATAAACCTATGAAGTAGAGTATTTCTATTTTACTCTTTTCCATAAAACATTTATCAATTTTCTTCTGACATTAACAACTAACTTTGTAACCTCCCTTTTTGTAACATTTGACAACTAACTTACTAACCTTTATTTGAAATTGACAACTAGCTTTTTAACCTCACTTTGATCTTGACAACTAAATAAATTGCTAAATACAATAAATAAAATCAAAAATAAACTAATTTCAAAAGTTGTAAAAAAACAAACACCACTGTTTTTTTCTCATTAGATTTCGGTGCGATTCTAATCTTTCCTGCCAAACTATATAATTCTATACAACACCCCTATCACTACAAAACCTTGTGGTCAATACGAAACGTGTTATTTGCATTATTTCTAGGTTGGTTATTTATTATTTTTCTCGCTTCCTTTTTTGCCAATGTCTCAGTGTAAATTCAATTCGTGTAATTAAAACAACAATGACACCTAAACAATATTACACAATAACTTGTCACGGTTTTTCGATTTTTACCATTCAGCAATAATTCGCTAAACATTTCCCCCCTACCTCCAAAAAGGAAATACGCAAACAAAGGTAGGTGTATAAAACGATTTTGTAATCTCTTATTAATTGCTTTGGGTATCATTACTTTTTGTCTGATTTTTAATTTTTAAAAATTCTGTTTGAAAACAATAATTAAAAATTTTCTGTCATTAATTATAGAGTATAGTCTTATTACTACTTGATATGATAATGGGGATGTGATGTAATTTAATTGATGGAATTGTTATTATTAAAAGTAAACGGTAGATACAACGTAATAAAGTGCAGGTCATGCTCATTAATATTTATAGATTGGTGACTTTCTTATCCCAGGTTGAAAATCAATGTTTTCTTTTCAATAATTCATAGAAACACGTCTGTCTATATAATTATCTGCTTCCATTTGTTCTAAGAACTTCTTCTTTCCTATTAAATCTATTTATATCGCACACAGTTTTTTGTTTGTCTTCTTATTTCGCGATTGCGAAAGCATAAGGAAAAAAGGTTTTGTTGGTGTTTTTAACATTTTTCTCGTTTTAAACGATAGAGCAAATCGTCTTTGTTTTATATTATTATGTAATGATGCTAATAAATTGCATTCTAAATAAAAATAGCGCCACGTACTATGACTACATGGAAGATGTTTATGCGGTTAGCAAGTTCTAGTTATTAATAGCTTTTTTGTGGCATTATAAAAATCTCATTGAAACTGTTTCTAACGAGAAATAGGGAAAATATGGGACTATAACTTTTTATTATGTTACATAATGAAATACACTTGCTAATTATTAAAGGTTTTTCTAGGCAACTAATTTGCAATTTACGTTACATAAAAATGCTTCTTACAATAATAATTAATGTTATCGATGTATTTTTTCAATGCCTTCCATTAAGATAGAGTTAAATGGAAATTCAATATGTGATTTCAAAAACGATCTAATCCTGTTTCTGTCTAATATTAGAATAACTCAAAATAAAGAAATCAAATCGATTTATCGATTCAGCCTGCTGCTGAGTTTTGTTTTAGAAAACCAAATTGTCCAGTTTCTATGGTTTTGCTAATTTGAAGTTTACAGAGAAACTAAAACCATTTTATGCGATTTTTTAATACTTTTGTATCGTGTATCATTATAATGATTAGGTTTATCATATCCGAATTTTTCCTTTTACAATTTTTTAAGTGTTTTTGTTTATTTGAAATTTATAACTTTTAAGTAAAATAATGAAACATGCAAGTCACGTTCGAAGATCATGCATTAACGGCACTAACCATAAATAATGTCGACACTCATACTGCTATATATCAAAGGAGAAATAATCATTTGTTTAACTTTTATTATTGTCGAATGTGGTGAACTTTCAGATAAGACAAACTGGTTTTCACTAGTATCAGATTTTTTTTTCAAGAACAACTCAATAATTTTCTGCATTTATTTTTATTTTCCTTATAAAATCAAAAATAACACAAAAAATTTATATTTTTATATCCTTGCAAATCTAACTTATTTTATTACGCAATACGAAATTGACATTTCAATAATTTTATTATTTTTTTAGGTTATAATCTGTCTTGTGAGATGACATGTGTCATTTTGTTTACTCATTCGAAGTTATGTCGAAACAATAGAGACGATTAAAAATGTAATCTACGTATCATTTTACTTTCTTTAAACTAATCCCGCCATTACTTGTATGTATGTTAATTATTCATTTCCTTCCAGTCTTCCATTAATAATACCAATTTCTTCATCAACAAGTTCTTTCCTGAAGACGACATAACCTATTATTACCATCTTTAGTCTTATTGTAGGTTATCTGTCTTAATTTTTTTTGCGTTTGTTTCGTTATACACACGCACACATGCTTGGCAACTACTATTACATGTGTTTGAACGGCGAAAACAGATAAATTCAAATATACTATTATCGTATAATAAAATATGTAAAATTTATGGAATGTTGCAATTTTCAACCTTGACATCTGTTTTAAGCAATAAAATAAATAGAAAAGTTGTAACCAACACACAACTATCTTAACCGTGAGTATTTTTATATGATAGAAATATGGCTCGCAAGATTCTCTAACCTAAACGAAATAAATTAGATTACATAATTTTGCGTTTAGACAGCTGTCCAGACGAGCAATGGGTTGAATGACTACCGCTTAAGTTAAACGATTCAAATGGAATTAAGTAGATTGAGTAATTTAATAACTATATTAATGAATTATAAGATTGTTCATTTGTACTTTTTTTACTTTTTAATAAGAGGACTTCGCTAATTGACCTCTTTAAATTCTCTTTAGGTGAATTTCCTGTAAAAATATATTCATGCCTGCTTACAATATTTGTTACATAAAATAAAAATACTGAAACTTATATTTAAACACTAATAGGTACCTTAAATTAAATTAAAATGCAATTTTTTTAGGTTATATTTACAGTTTTGACAGATTTAGGTGAAACTAGAGTTCTTCAATGCAAAAGCTGAATTCTTCAGTATTGGCATTGTAGTATCACAGATATTATAAGTTATTTTTAACAAATTCTGTTAATTCTTATGCAATTGAAAAAAAACTTGTTTTTATTAATAAAACGCAGCTTATATGTCAACGAAAACTGAATTAGGTTAACTTCTTTTTTTAATTGTCGAGGCTTACAATTGTTTCAACAGTTGTTTCCATGGTTACTTGAAAACATCCTGATATGAGTTGCACTGGTTGCACTTATTTCGATTAAAACATCTTTGGCGCCAATCTTAAGATTAAATTAAATTAATTAATTCCTACAACTTAAAATTTAAAATGTTATAATTAAAGAAATTTAATTTATTAATAAACAGATATATTTTTAAAACTCATCATCCCGTTTTAATGGTATATGGAAAATATGTTAATAATGTACAGCGAATATGGTTGTACCTTAAGTCATTGCCCTCAATTCACCTTTTGTGACGCATGTGTTTCATTATAAGCTAGAAAAAAATTGCTTATTGTCGAAACTAAAATGTATTTAAATAATAAATTAATCATTACCTTCTAAAATAGACTATAATTGTTATAATTAACTTCATTTTAAATTACATAAATTCTTCCAGTGGGCGTGAAGTCGAAATAAACCAAATACGAAAATAATCTGCATAATTTTCTCCCTGCGTGCCTGCGTATGCACGGCTAGAATTTTCACATGATAATACCAAAGACGCAAATGATGCAAAACGTGCGTCACATATGGAGGTTAGCACGTGAAGATAAATTCTGCAAAGGAGGCGACAGTTTTGCATCTCATTTTGTTAAAAATAGAATTATTTCGTGTCAAGCAAAAATGTATAATTGCTCTTTAGCCTGATTAAAAATTGTTTTTGACAAATCAGCCAAAAAGATATATGCACTAGATGAGCCACCTACCTACTGATTTACTTATTTTAACACATTGTATGCATTTATACAAACAGAATGTTTGCCAATTTTAAAGAATGAGGGCGTTTAAACAAATAGAAAGCCGATATGTTAAAGTAAATATTGTGAAAGGTGGCGTCTGGTTTTTGAAATGCATTTATTGTTGATCTTGGGCATAAATTTAAATCTTTGTGGCATTCTACGCTCCCACCAATTTTCCGTCTTCTCATCATTATATGTGTGGGACAAAATGGTCACCCATATTTAGATTGCAAAGGAACCTATATTGTACACTCCAGTCGAATCCATCAAGTTTTTCAGGAAAATTCTCACCGTTAAAACTTAATGCTATCGCTTCCAGAAAATGTGATAATTAAAACCAGGGCTTGTTAAGTAATTAAATTAAAATGAGAACTTAATAAATCAAGTAGTAATAAAAAAATAAAAATACTGACGTCGATTATATCATTACATAATAATACCGAAATTTGCACTTCTATATTTAGAAACATCTAATAAAAGCTTGAGAGACATTTACACAACCATTTGTTAACTGCAACCTGGAAGTTTTAATTTCTAGAGATAATCTTAACCTGACTTAATGCATAACACCATGCGAAATTTTAATTCGAACGGTTTACATTGTCACACCCAAAAGAATTTATGGTAGGTTAATAAACAAGTTCAGTAACAGGTTTCGCCTTGGAAAGAACGACGTCAGGAAGAAAAAGGTGGCTGGACACAGAACACACCTCCTTTCTTTCAGTAGCAGTATAGCAGTATAGCGTACGTTAAAGGTTTGCATGTCCTTAAACCTAGATCAGAGCCTTTTACTAGTATCTACTTACATGGCACATTATTGTAAACAAATTAGAATTTTAAATAGACACACCACTTGTAGAAAAAAAAATGCTAATACTAAAAGTAGTAGAAATGAGAATTTGATAACATCGTATTAATTAGCACCACACCAGTGTTGCGTAATCAGGATTTCAGTAGTAATAATAATAATAATGTTAATCAAACCGGAAAGATATGCGCAAATTAATAAAGAATGTTACGTTATTTAATATTAATTAATTTCTAATAACATTGTTGGAAAGGTGTACAGTAACAAACAGGAGGTGGTAAGTATTATTACGTATAGAATCTGAAATCATTTTCGAATAGGAAAGGATTTTACAAATTTGAGATTCTAGTCCGTCGCACTGAATAATTTATAGATGCAGAATATAAAAGATTGTTAAAATAAATTACTTGAATTGTTTTAATATAAATTTCTAGTCATTCTCAAATAAAAAAGTGAAATTGAATTGTTTTCTTTGTAAATAAATCACATTACTCTAACAGACTTTTTTCTGAGTGTACCCGCAATTTAGTTACAAAAAGTTACTAATAAATGATTTTAGGTCGCATTTGACAATTAAATTTTAGAAAGTTATGCATTTATAACTATAAGAAGAAATAAATTAAATAATTCGTGACTTTTTAACAATATAAAAATTTTAAATCAAGACAGTATAATAAGAAAACAGTGAAGTTGAAAACTACTATAATTTCAAATATGACAGTTAAAAAATTATTCATTCTTCTGAACAATAAAAAACGAAATTTCCTAATAAGGATTGGTACTACTGTGAACTGACAGTTGCAATAGAAAATTTCTGATCTTGATTTTAAATCAAATTGTGGGTAGAAATACGCGCTGACATTAAAATGAGAACAGTAAATTGAAAAATACAATCGGCTATCACTTTAGATAAAAAAAATGTTTGAAGAGTTTTCTAAACAATGAATCCTCCAAACAGCTTTTACTTTTATCTTTTATCAGGATTATGAAACTGATACAGCTTGAAGAAAATTAATTCAAATCTAATTAAATTATTCGAATCGTTGCATAATATAACCTTGAATTGATTAGCTTTTGGGAATTTATGAACATTTCGTTATAATAGAAAAACTCTCGTGTGGTAGCAACAATAATAATAAAACTGGAAATACAAAAAACTGATTACATATGCATCTCTATAAAAAGCATAAATGTCAAGATGTGTAACGACTGAAAACTTTTTTTAGTAATAAATCGCGTTCGAAACAATCAAAGCGTTATAATAAAACTCTTATTTTAGCTTGTTCAAATCAATAATTTCACACAACACAACTTACTTATTCCACGATTAATTTATCAGCACTTACCTACTCTTATCATTGAGAATCAGCCCTCTCCGGTTGATGATAAATTTTAAATGATACATAATACTAAAGTTTGCGTATTCTAATCAATAAAACAAAGTTCAGTAATTAAATGCAAACCTCATTAAGAATTAAAAGAACTTCCCGAGTTCAAAATTCAACAGATTAATCATAACAGTTCAAAAGTGTATCTCAGCTGAAGGCTATTTTATATTTATTTTTGTTTTTTTTCTTCCTATTCTGAAAGGGAATCGTTGTTGCATGTCTTTCTTTTACTAATTGAAAAATTATTTAAATATTTTATAATAATCATGCCCCGCTAAAACATAACCTAGAATTTAATAAACATGTGGTTGGTTGGTTGGGTGTAGACGTAGAATGCCTTGACTTTAAATCTGTCAGACAATGACAAACGCGAACGTCTCGATGTTTTGCCTTATAGTCATAAGCATATTGTTTTTCATTTTTTTGAAGTAATTTTCCTAGTTCACGTTCACGATGTTTCTGGGTCGTAACAGGCCATGCTTTCATTTTGTTAGGTTCAAAGTGTTGCTTCCTTTTTTCTTGAAACTTGCCGTACCTGCGTCTGTATTTGGCGCCGTTGCGCGATCAAAAATTTTGCATAAACGTTTAGTACCGATTAGTTTTGCTTTGTTAAAAAAAGATCAATTTTTTTTTTATATTTTGCATCTATTAATGCCAATTAAGAAGAATGCTAAAGATATAAATAAAAACAAAAATTTGATTTATAAATGTAAATAAATAGAAATTTTCGTGAAATAATCTTTTAGCATTTTGCAGAATGTTTTCAAGAAACACAAATTAGATAAAACACAAGTGGTTACAACTGCCGCATCGGTTCATTTTGATGAGTAATTCCTCAAAAATGAAAATTAACACGGTAGTAAGATTAAGGACTACTTCTCCTGGAAGATATGGACATTAGCCACTTATTAAAACAAATCTAATTAGTAAACAAAACAACTCCAGCATTATTAGTCTAAGAAGCACAGGTTTTTTAATAAAAAGAATGTAAATCATAACATAACCTACCTTCTTTTGATGACGTCATTGATTGAGTCTGTTAATAAACAAAGACGGCAGTACAAACATCAAAATGATAAAGTCACTAGACATATCAAGGCACTCTAGTTAGTAAGTATAGGACATTTTTATAAAGACAAGTTAAAATTCTTAAACTTATATAGATATATAGATTGCCTTCTTAATATTTAATTTAAAGTGGTTCTATTTCGAGAGTGATTCATTAAATATTTTCAGCAATCAATAAGAGAAAAGCGAAAGCGATCCAGAAGCATGTTTGTTATTCAATTTGGAAATCGGCCACATACATTCAAAATAGCTACTATTTGGCTTTGAGACAACACACCTTCGAATATAACTTGTACGTAAATTAATTCGTACTGCGTATCTACATTGTACTATTTAGGTATATGCGTATGTTACAAAGTATTTTGTTGCGACTAATATTAGATGGTTAATAACACAAAGGCAACAGATTCAAATCAATTTTTCTTCTGTCGTTTTATTAAAACGGCCATCTTTCATAAATTACGCTGAAAGTGTACCGAACACACGTGCAGTTTAAAAGGTTTCGTTCAAACATAAGTTAATTATGAGGTATTAAATTTTAATTAGAATACAAAACAAGCTTATTTACCACGAAAGTTCATTGCTCTTCTTGGAAATCGTCTCAGTTTTCCTATTTTAAAATAATTTATTCAGGGAGACACTGCTTTTTCCGTATTCGTCAAATTACAACCTGCTTGTTTTATACTTAGGTGCTTCAAGAGCAAGCTGTAAACAACACAAAGTAAACAGTTTTTTTTAAATAAAATACAAATTCGAATCGCACAACTCGACAAGATTCGCACTTTCATTCCTGCCTTTTGAATCTTCATCTCGAAAGTCCCCTCCCCTACATCTTAGCTCTCCTTTTTCGCCAATTCCAGAATCTTAAATTATAAAAAGATTCAGATTACAATCAACTATACGAAAGTATTCAACTCATACTGTAAGCCACTAACACTTTCCGAATTGCCATATTCGATTTTTTGTGTTTTCGCTACACTAAAACAGTCGAAACTACCACGATTTAAGGGGACCCAAGTGGTCTCCTTCAATAATAATTTTCGATAATTCTGCTGGTTCTTTTTAATCACTGATAAACCATTGACATTTATGCACTAGTTAAGACATTTATGTGTTTGTTGCTATAAAGAGATAAGCGGTATGATAACTGTTTACATCAGGTTTTTAGCAATAATTATGCAACTTAAAAATGGGTCCTGACGTTTATCGAGTATCTATCTATTAACACGTAATATTGTTATAAATGATTGAAGTATATTTCCTAACTTTTATTAAAACAACGTGAATAAAAACGTAAAACAACGAAAATAACGAGCTTTATCTCGATTAATAAATATTGAAACAGGGGTCACATTGATGGACTCTTTCGAGCTTTCTAGTTAAATACACATACGGCTCAGAGATTTTATCAGTTTGGTGTCTGTGGATTAACAGTTAGCGTCTGTTGTTGATTTATTATAATTTATAATAAGATTGTTGTACAAAAGGTATAGTACTATTGTTTTATTAAATGATCCAACTCTTTTTTGTCATGATTATTACTAACTATAGTTTGTTACGTTAAAGGAAAAACCTCGCACGGAAAACGCAATCTTATTATATCATGTTTAACTTGTCACTTTCTTTAAGGTTAGAATTCTAACTTTAAGGTTAGAATAATTCTAACCTTAAAAAACAATTATTGTCAATTGACAAGCAGTACAGAAAACCATACAGAATAATATTTCATGCTATAGCCAACTTTAGAAATTATTATTACTTTTTATTGTAAAACTTGATTTTAATTCGGTTTTAATTAATCTTAATTGTATGAAAAACACAAAATATCAGTCATAATAATAGCTTAATCGATTATATTATTTTTTGTTCTAATTTCGTGTGGACCCAGTTAAAATATTTATAAGTCGTATTGATTAACCTTGTTAGGGAGATTATTAAAATTAAAAATAATATTAAGAAAATGAAAACAGTTCTTTAAATATTTAAAAATGTATTGCAAAAAATGTTTATGTTTTCCTATTTGTTCCAGAATGAAGAAACTCTGATTTCTGAAATAAAAGACTAATTTCCAAGACGTTGTCTGCTGAACAACATGAGTAGTAAAGTAAGAAAATTTTTTTTTAAATTATAATTTGTTAAATTGTCAATCATCATATTTTTAAAAATTACAATTTTAAGTTATGTATTATGAGTACTATTTACATATGTAATGCTCACAACGCGTAAATTTATAGGATAAAAATCTCAATGGACTATGTACTAATTGTAAGTAAATAGAAAGATTTCTGTTTAACCAAGAAAAAAATTAGTAGATAATTTTAAATTATTAACGTTTGAATTTTGATTTAACACTAAAGCCGCATGGAATTGATATCAACTCCAATGTTTAAATAATTCGAACCGATACAGATTTATCAGCGTAGAGCACCATATGATTTGTTCTGGCCTCTATCGCTGAAACTAGGACATTAAGATAGTCGTGTGCACTGCACTTTTAAGGTTATCAGAGGACGGACGTTCGAGATAATTTCATTTTTTAATATTGCCGCTATGTGACAGCAACTGTTATATAAACAGGAGAAAAAGAATTCAAATTAAAAGAAATAATTTTACTGCTAATTCATATTTTATACTCTAGATGTCGCTTCTTCTCTGAATTTTTAATATTTTGCAAACATTCTAAAATTTGAAATATTATAAGTTCCTTACAAATTTGGGTTTGAGCAGGTAAGACATACAGGTATATCTAGGGCTATATTTCTAAAGAAACTTCTAAAGCGAAATTTGTGGTCTATTTGAAAAGAACAGTTAGGTTTGTCTCGAACTACTATAATAGCCAATGACAATAAAGTTCTTACAGAAACATTTTCTTTACTTCTTCACAATTTTATATGAAACTTGCAAGTAGATTATGTTGGCATCACTCATGGAATTTTCATTTTTGCTATGGTGATTATTTGTTTTTTACAATAATGTAAAATACCTACATTTTTCCGTTTTTAAAAGCAGTAAGTAGCACCTGGATAAGACTAAAAAAAATCAATAAAACGTAATTTTGATTATAACTGCGAGAAAAATATTAATTGAAATTTAAGTATAAATCTAAAATAAAACCCGAGTTGCATAAAAAGATTCACGAAATTCTAAAAACGATTTAAATTTGCAGAGTTTATACATGAAACTGTTATTAGGGAAATGTCATAATTTATCATTCGATTATCTAGTGCTTTCAAATGGTTTATTTACAATTTTGGTAGCGTTTTTGCCTTACATTTTTGAAATTGGAGGTTAACTATTTAAAATTTGAAATTTGCAGTCGAAAGTTTGGAAACATTTTATAAAAAGTGAAACCTTCCATTTTGTTTCTAAAGCAAAACGACGTATTTACAGATCTTACATAAAATTTGTGAAAAAGAAATGGAAACAACCAAGCAAGAATTTAATGTACTGACATAACCTTATTACACAGCACTGACAGAAATCTTCTCGATGTTCAGGCCGTCAAATTGAATTGCTTTTATTGTGTGACGTCATCAAAAGAGTTTATAAGTTTTACGTTATTATTGTAACCATACTCAACTAGTTTTTTTTTTGAATTCTTATAGTAATTAGCGTATAAATCTAATAATTCCTTTCAAATAATATGAAAGAATGAAAAGAATTTTTCTAAGTTATAAATTCTTATTTGTTAATAAACGATGCCCAAAGTTTGTTGCGTATATCTTACTGTTACTCAAACCCAATTGAGTTAATGTTTGCATTTTCCCAGTTTTCATAAATAACACCCAAGGAAGATGGTTTAAAAATAAAAACTTCGAAAAGATTTGCATTAATCGGTTCGAAAAGAAGTTTACAATAAATTAGAGACCATTAACTTATTTTAAGTCCGGATGGTCCGGAGATTTAGATATTCCCTGTTTTGTATGGCTCTTACGCGTAAATTATATTGGCATCAGTCGCAGTAGTTTCAAAATCGATAGTGACCATTCGTTTTTTTATGACAGTAAATTAACCTCGAAAACTGCAAATGTCATTTTGACATTTAAAGTCATTCTAATTTATGTACCAACACAACAATACTAATTGCATTCAGGTGTGTTTACTCTTAAAAATTAAAGATGGTTAAATCTAATGCTCTATATTTATATAATTTTGTTTTTTTTTTACAGGAGAAAAACAATATGACCGAGATGGTCACTTTCATCCCTCAGGATGAATCAGCTATCGCCAACGGAAATGCAAAGTAAGTTTTCAAGAAAATGTCTCAGTGTATAGAGGTATATCTGGTATATTTATGGCTTTATTATTGTTAAGTGATAGCTGATAACATTCCACAAATATACGGATGTTTTGAATTTTGTAAAAACCAATTTGATAAGAAAGGATAGTGAAAGCATCGTTGGGTGTAATAAAATCAGAAAAATAATCATGGTTGATAAATAATAATAATAATACAATTCATTGATTCAGTTTATATTTTTATTGTTCGGCTTTTAAAAAAGTTTACAGTGAACAAACGGAGGTATAAAAATACACCGAATTTTCGGAATTTAAGTGGAATAATTCTTCATGACTATTTTATTATTATTATTATTAATTTTAATTAGATTTATTGTTATCCAATCCGGAATCAATTAATAATAATACTTTAAAAAATACAGGCGCTATTTAAAAAACATGACCTCTGTTGATTACAAAGTCATCAAAATAAACCATAACGACGCCTTCACGCTTTTCACTTAAGCACAAGGGTTTTCAAGATAATCATTTTGTAAATGCGACGTTATTGAAATTCGTTGCGTATGTGACATCAAGGACATCGAAAAAACAGAAAGATAAAGTTTCTCAATTGTATTATTTACTAAAATAATAATTTCTCTGTAAGCTCGTCCATTTTATAGAAAATACCAAAGATTGCACCATGGGCGTCGTAAATTTGAAAAAATCTAGTTACGTTTGGTATTTCTCCAGTCCTTTTCTTAGGTGTAGAAGTAGGAAAAAACCATGAAGTAACTTTAAATTCCCCTTATTGAAAGAAGAAAAGTAACATACTTCGTAAAATGGACTTCCCAAAATAAATGTGTTTTCAAATTCTGCACATTTCGCGGAAACTTTCATTTGTTTTTCCTTCAACGAAAATAAATAAAAATAAAACGAGGAAATTAAACATATTTAGCTAACTTTTCACAAAGAAGCTTGTGTAGCTTTTGTTTGTTTTGAAAAGAACTCCAAACATGTTTCAAGCGCACTTGATATCTATTAGGACAGCTGGAAAATATTAATTTTTAAAATCAAACTTTTAATAATTTATTATTAAACGTTGGATTTGGACAATTAATAACATATTAAAAGATAAAAATGATGAAAACTGACCTATTTTCGAAAGAAGTAAATAATACAAACGCACATATTAAATATAAAAATCATTGTAAGAGGTCACGTGTGGAGTTAATGCTCTTACAACATTAAATACAAATAATTTAATAAGTAAATCGCTTTACATAGTTTGTTCATATTCCCCCATAAACAGCAAACAAATATAAGTAATTAAAGAAGATACCGATGGTCTAGTTGCGTTTTAATTACCAATAAAGACAAGAGCACGCGTGCTTTTAAAAGTATATTGTAAAGTAATTACAATAACATTAATAATTATAGTGTTATCGGGGTCGCACATTGCGCCTTGTATATTTATCTGACCCGTGCTCGTTTCTGCATATCTCAACAATAATAATCGTGATGATTGATCAACCCCCCCAAGGATTATTGTGCGTGGGGGATCGTTTTTATTTTGGTGCATTAAAGAGATAAATCTCAGTTTATTTGGATTTTCTTGAAGAATTGTTTTGTTTAAATAAGTAACCGACAGAATAATTTTATTCTGGCAAAAAATGCCACTGTTTAAAAATCAAAAAACTGCAGAGGTTCTAAAAGAATCTCTACAGGAGACAACTCCGTTGTGTCCGAAGGTAGCTGCACCGAAATATTCCATTCAGTAAGTTGCTTATTTAATTTTATTACTGTAAAAATCTTATATCGATTTTTTGTTTTTAAAATTTATCATAATAGTAGAGTTGCTGAATAATATTTTTTTCGTAGTTGTTAAAAAATATCTAAGGACTCTAGTCAACACTATTTTGTTATGTTACATAAAAAAAGTAGGCTGTCGATTCACCTGATACTAAACCAAAATTTAAAATATCAAAATTACTTCTAAGGTTATGTTGACCGATACGTTTTTTTTGCACAATGAATCTAACAGAGAAACGAATAAATAATATTCTTAAAATTAAAATAATAATATAATTTTTCAAAGCCTAAAGAATTCTTGCGTCCTACTAGTGGATTATAATTTATTTCAATTACCCGCCATTTGTAATTTTCTTTGCCATAATCTGTTTTACTTATCATCTTTTACCAAATTGGAGTTTTTTATTCTGATGCAATAGCTAAGAAGGCATGATCATCATCAAATTATTTATTGAATTTAAATTAATTAAACTAATTAAAATATCAATATCACTACAATATACAAATGTTAAATCGCTCTTCTTTCTTTCTGTCATGTATTGTAACGTATCACTGGCTTTAATAGTTTATCTCTTCTTAGCCTTGTTTCTTTAAGAATGCATTTATCCTTCTGGCCTTAATTTGATTAGCTTCTTTATGATCTTGTTGCGTAATTCTCTAACACTCTTTTTATCCTGCAATTGTGTGCAATCCAAGTGGACAAAATTTGTATTGAATTTACACACAACAAGCATTTACAAAATGAAACTTTTTTTTATTTATTTTTAAATATTTTCCTTAAATACTTTTCTATCTGTACAGGTATGAAATTGCAAAAGGTGATCCAGAAGCCGCTAATGTACTCAATGGCACATTTGATCCGTTTAAAGCAAGAGTGTTGGAACATCCAGTTTCGTAAGTATATCAATCTTTTTATAACTGTGAATTATATATAATTATTTAATTATAGTATACACGCTAGTCGTGATATAACATTCAATATTAATGACTTCTAATTTAATCAAAATTAAATTTGTTTACCAAATACAAATATTTTTTTTTCTATCTGACGTAGGTGAATACAAGGATCAAATATTAACATTGTAATGATAAATCTCTGACAATCATATTAAAAAGTGAGCAAACTTTACTTAATCAAATAATGCACAGCTTCCATAATAATTAAATTATAGTACAGAAGGCTAAAAATAGAAATGTTTAAAAAAATAGGAAAACAATTCGTTATGCAATTTTTAATAGGTATAAATTATCAACAAACACTAATTTTTATATTTTTAACAACACAGGGAATCTGGTACCCTTATCCATTTATTGAAGTCTTGCCTGGGAACTGGAATTTTAGCAATGCCGTTCGCTTTCAAATGTGCCGGACTTGCAGTTGGAATTGTTGCAACTCTTATAGAATCTCTTATATGCACACATTGTGCATATGTTTTGGTAGGTTTCATCTTAATTTATTAAAATTATACAGGTTGCCCAATTTATATAGTTACATGTAGGTACGCAACACAGATGGCTCACATGTAACATGAATTTATTAATTTTTTCTTTTAAATAAATAAAATCAAAGTTATACAAGACAAGATCATTTATTACATGCATTTTTACTTTAGTGCTTATTTTGTCCAGATTTCCCAATATTTATGATACTTGATTGGGTAGTAAAAATTCTTGACACTTTATGAGATCGTTTTATGCAATGGGATATAAAGTGTCAAAAATTTCTATTACTCTAAACATAATAAATATTAAAACATCTCGACAAATTAAGCACGAAATGGGTAAATTGGTTTCGATGGTTTGCATTAATAATGCATTTCATATCCCTTACGCGTCTTTTATTAGAAGACGCACACCAATTTTCCCAAAATTAAAATTTCAATTTTTTTACACTTGGGAAATATTGTATTGACAACAATACCGTACATGTATTTCGAAGTTAATTATTTGAGGTTATGTTTTGTGTCATAATATTTATTCTAACAAATGGTCTAACGAATTTTAACCAAACTTTGTACTAAACCTATTAATAGAGATACTACCGACATATTGTGAGAACTTCAAACTATTCTCTATGCTTTTTTTTCCTTCTGAATTATTTCACAAAATTTCTATTAGTTCTCGATATTTTGGAATTCTCTTCATACATCATGCATCCCCAAAAATTGAAAACTGTTATAATCAGGAAGATATGCCTACCTGTTAGTAGCGATTTTGTTATCACGTTGGTAATTTGTGGTTAACCTCATTTCTGTCATTAATCTGTCAATCAAAAATGTCTTCCAAAGAAAATGTTATGCAATGGCATAATTAATTAATTATTCTGTTTTCATGTTAGGTTGTGTGCGCTCATGAATTATACAAAAGATCGGGAAGAACCCAAATGACATTTGCAGATGTAGCAGAAGAAGCATGCAGAAGAGGGCCAAAATGGAGTAGAAGATTTGGTCCTGTCGCAAGGTATATTTGATTCTGTTAAATTATATAAAGCAATGCTAATTAAAAATTAAAACTGTCTAGGAGATTAGTGGACATAGGGATTTTCGTGACGTATTTTGGAACTTGCAGCGCATACACGGTAATAGTAGCGAAGAATTTTGACAAAGTTACTGCTGAATATTGGGGTCCTTTAGAAATACGATTATATTTATTAATCCTTCTTATTCCACTAATTATATTGTGCTATGTTCCAAATTTGAAATATCTCACTCCTGTATCTATGATTGCTAATGGTTTCATGGCATTAGGTTTGGGAATTACTTGTTATTATCTTGTAATTGGACTCCCACCTATAGCAGAAAGGAACTTGTCTACAGATATACAGCTGTTTCCAACCTTCTTTAGTATTACGATCTTTGCTCTGGAAGCTATTGGCGTCGTAAGTTTTAAAAATATCATTACCATTGAATTATGATACTATGGATTATTGTTATGTTTAGGTAATGCCGTTGGAGAATAATATGGAAAAACCACAACGATTTATAGGAATATGTGGAATTCTAAATCAAGGAATGGCAGGAGTGACGCTTAGTTATATTCTAATCGGTTTCTTGGGTTATCTTAAATTTGGAGATGCTACATTTGCTAATGTAACTTTGAATCTTCCAAAAGATGAATAGTAAGTGTGTTAATTTTAAACCAATTTATGTGTTATTAACACTATTCTTTTAGTCTTGCACAGGCAGTACAAATCTTAATAGCCTTAGCTATATTCTGCACTTTTGGTCTCCAATTCTTCATTTGCTTAGAAATCGCGTGGAATGGACTGAAAGATCGTTTTAAGAAGAACGCCACGTTTGCCAATTACGTGCTCAGGACTATAATGGTAGTGGTAGCAGTTTTAATAGCCATCGCAGTGCCAACTATTGGACCATTTATAAGTTTAATTGGTGCCTTCTGCTTTTCGATATTAGGACTTTTGATCCCGGTCTTTATAGAAACGATCACGTTTTGGGAAAAAGGATTCGGGCCGTGCAATTGGAAAATATACAAGAACGTAATTGTAGTTGCGACTGGAGTTTTAGCGCTTATCTTTGGCACGAAATCGGCTTTAGAAGATATTGTTGCAATGTATACGGGAAATCAAACGGAAGTCGTTATGGCTGCACCAAGAGTTAACGTTAGTGATATACAAACTACTATTACCACCCTCATTGATACTACAACGGAGATGCTTGCAACTGTAAAATAATATTGAAATATTATTATTAGGCTTAAAATGTTTAAATCTGTTGATTCGTTTTTTTTACTAAAGCATTGTTTTTTAATGCTGGATTTAATTTAAGTATTTTTTATAATTATTTTGTAAAAAATCAATTTTTACGATATGTTGAGTACGAATGAAAGTGTGAATTACATATCAATATTTGTATAAAATATTTATTTATACACTAGCAGCAGATTAATGTATGCATTTAAATTATACATCCATTTATTAATATTATGTTGTTTCTAGGAGATCAGTTTTAGTAATTATTATTATTTAAGGATTAATTTTTAATATTTATTGTAATCAATGTAAGAGTGTGATTGTTAGGTTTAATTAAAGAAAAATGATTGTTTAACTTTAACATAAACTTGTATTATGTTAAAATGCTGTGATGTCTTTCATTATTACAGTTATCTCGTGAGCACGTGTAAAGATAAGAAATCAAAAATAATAAAACTTAATTTAGATTTTTTTAAATTTTGGTTAAAGCCATTACTACAATATAGTTTTTACATATGTGACTTGACATAAAAATAGGAACCATCTCTAGAACACAAACGAGGTTATTTTGTATAAAACAAAACGGTACACACTTAAACTTCCATTGCTTTCTAGGGTTGGAACGCTTTAACACACATTTCAACTTGAGCATTGTCTTGCTCAAGAATAACAAGTGCCTTTTTTATTTATTTAGCAAACTAAGAATTTGTATATTATTCACTAATAATTGTTACTTAATATTTGTATATTTTATTCTGTGTAATTTTTGTACATTGGCTCAATCTCAAAAATTAAATTGGGGCAAGTGTGTTGAAGCTGACAAATTTAAAAAAAGAAATAATTTAAAGTTAAATTAAGCCAAACGATAGGGGACAGGGTAGTATAGATATATCAAGATAAAGAGAATTTTGTTCTTTTTTTTTGCGATTTCTAATGATATTTTATTTAGTTAAATACATTATAGAAATAATTAGTAAATCCAACGATTTCTTTAATTATTAAAGAAGTTCCTCATAATTATGTTTTTGAAAGAAAATACAATAAAAATTTAATAAACACTCTTAAATGTGGCTTTTCTTTCCTTATGCACCTAGAGGCCTGCACGGGTTTTTTAGTCGGGCCTTTACGCAGCTCGGGTTCGGGTCGCACCGGGCCTCAGTTTAAAAATATCAAGCCTACGTCCTACTGTCGAGATGTTGAAGCCTCTCCTGTCTGACTGTTCAGATTTTTTGGACTTCTTGGTCCTTCGGGCTTCTAGGATCTGTCACGCAGTTCAGATCTTTAGGACTATTGGACACTTCGGGCGCATCTATTGGTCCGTTTGGATCTTTCAGGCTTGTCGGGCGTTTTTGAATTTCTCGGGTCTGTCTGACTGTTTGGATCTTTTGGGCCTGTCCAGCATTTTGGGCTTGAAACCTCTCGCCCTGGGTCATACGAGTCTGTCCGGCTGTTCGGGTTTTTTGGACTTCTTAACCCTTCGAACTTCTCCGGTCTGTCTGTTGGATCTTTAGGTCTTGTTGGAACATTCTGACCTCTTCTGTTATCTGGTCTACGGGGCGTTTCAATTGATCAGGTCTATCTGGCCTTTTGGACTTCTCGGCCCTCCGGGCTTCTCTGTCGGACTTTTTGGGCCTGTGGGGCCGATCAAAAAGTTACCGGTTTTTTGCGGACCGCGTCAAATTTGTTCCCAGTCGGACCGGGCCTGAATTCTCGGCCCCTTCACGGCTCTACACGCGCCATTACAGTCAATCTAAGATTAACAACTCGTGCTTTATTTTATGTAGACTCAATGCTCGCAGATGCAACTTCTTCGGAATTCTGTAGTAGTATGAAAGACGGGATGCTGGATTTATTGAAATCTATCGCAATTGCACATGTACTCCAGTTAGAAAAATAGCGCTACGTAAGCTGTTGTAATTAGAATGGTAACTGTTGTACCACTTTTAAAATATCAAAATTATGCCGTATTCGCATTAGCTCTCTTGAGAAGGTTATTGAAGCGCGTAGTCCGCAAATATTGCCGTTTCTTCTCTAAGAAGATTAAAAGAAGAACGCTATAACGCGACAAGGTCAAGAGTCTTAGGTCCTAAAAAACATATCTCAAAATGTCCACATTACATCAACCTCTCAAAATCCTCGAAGAAACGAAGTCATCGTTGCAGTTTTCGTTATCGGGAATGTGTTAGGATTTGTGTTCACGGTATCGGGCATGTGCGCGTTTATGTGAACTGCTATAAAACAATTATATGGTGCGAGTGCAAAATGCTGTGCATTTGGTAACAATAGGGATCTCAGTGTGCGCCCGTTTGAAATTTTGTAAAAGGCGTTGGTGTCAGCGTGACGTCGGGTGCACGGACATTCTCTTAAGGACAGTTAAGAATTTCCGGTACTTAGTGTTAAGCAATGTATGCCGCCCTTTGTAGGAATCGATGCCATATGTGTAAGGGACGAAAAAATAGGCGTGCACAGTGGACAGAAATGCAAGTGGGCAGCTTTGTTTAGATGGTTAATTTTAGTTTTTCAGTAGTTTTTAAGACATAGTTGGTTAAAAGACGCAGGACGAACAAGTCCAGTTCGCTGTAATCTTCTTTGTAATAGTTTGAAAATAAATGTAAATAGTTTAAAAAGGAAAAGTTTTTTATGTATCAAAAATACTGAACAAAAGTTTTAAGAAATTCATCAGAATGGAATCCACAAATAGTTCATCAAGATAGCACCAAGATAAATATCTCTAGCCGATAAAGCACTGGTTTGAAACTTATGCCGTTACCAACTAAAATACCGACAATAAAAACAAAGTAGCATAGTCCCGAACTTTAATATCAGAACGTCTAGGGGCTAGCCTCTCAGTGCCATACAACGCCTTCCATTAGAAATCCGTTGAAAAAAGTTGCAATAGCAATAAGTTATAACGTCCCTCAAATATTCTATCCTTGATGTCTCGTCTCGTGGTTGCTATTCCAAGAGGAAGCCTCAGTAACGATTCTCACGTCTCTTCCCCAACACCTAACTTACTCAGATTTAATTCTGACATGGCACTATTTTTGATAGTGATCTATCTCATAAAAACCACCAGCTGAGTGTTTTCGTGGTCACACTCCCAAGTCCTCACACCCTGTTTTTCGTTATTCTCTCGCATTATCTGAGATATTGATTTTAATATCTTCATCAAAGGTCACCACTTAGAAGAGGTAGCTTGATCAGTCAAGCAGGCCCATTGTGACAAGTGTTTTAAGTTTGATCACCAAACCACCAACTGTCAGCCAAGTATGGCAACTCAGAGAAAACTATGTAGCCTTCTCCGTCAAACACGCTAACGGATTTCTCGCCTTTCTTAATTCTACCCCCGATCCTAACAAATTCCATGTATTGTGTGCAACTTTGTCCTTTTCTTTATCACTTCTATTTTGAACCTCTTTACCATTAAAGACGCCTAAAAAAATTCCGCAAAATATCCTAGCGCCAATCCTCATCTAGAGATTTTTTACGTAATTCATAATTTCGAACTAATAATCTATTGGTTATTTAGTGTCTAAGTATGAGTATCTAGAGCAGATTCCCAGCGTTTCTTCCAGAATGTCCCGGATTGTTCTCAGAATTTACAGACATTAAAAAAACCCATAGTCCATAACTACGATTTGCAACTTTACAAGTTAGTAAATTGTAGGCGTAATACTTTCTGTTTGACCAGTGTAGTGCACAAGGCAGGGTTGGCGCAACCACAAATGAGGCAATGTATTCGCAGCTAATCGGCCTAGTTAGCTCTATTGGGTTGCGGGCATCTCCCGGCGGCCTTTCCCCGGCATGAACTTCTCCCGGCACGGAATTCTCCCGGTACGGATCTCTTCCGGCACGGATATTTCCCGACATACACGTAAAATTGGGGTTTCAACCATGCTTAGTCCACAACATCATGTAGCAACGTAATATTGAGGTGGTTATAACCTTTAACCTAACTTCTATCCTAACCTCTCACCTAACCTTTAACCGATCATCTAACAAGCTCTCTCGCTGATGACTGGTTATAACCAGCGCAACATTATGTTACTACATGATATTGTGGACTAAGCATAGTCGAAACCCCAATTCTACGTGTATACCGGTAAATATCCGTGCCGGGAGAAATCCACGCCGGGTGATATACTCGTCGGGAAAATTCCGTGCCGGAAAAAGTCCATGCCGGTGAAAGGCCGCCGGGAGATGTACCTGCCGGGAGAAATCCGCTGAGAGCTGCCCGGTTCTCGCTCTATTACGCCACAAAGCCATCTAGAACTTCCAGATGTTTGGCTCTTATTATTCGACACCAATGATTCCTTACCTACATGACTGAAGAATCTAAGTTTTCACTTAAAACATCTCTCCTGCCCCTTGTAAACCTAGCCTAGCCTAAAAATAGCCGAATTCCACTTTCCAACTACCACTAGCGGTATGAAAACAAACCGATAACGTAGTACACTGTATACATACCAAAACTGATATTAAAACGTTCAACTTGCTGGTACAGACATTTTGCCATAGGTCTAGAATTGATAATAACGGAGTTAGAACAAAAACTCGAAAAATGTCCAGTTCAACGGTTTACACACAATCGTTTGGAAGGTGTTAAAGCTATTCGTTTAATATTTCGTATTTTTGTATGATTCGGTCTTTAAATTAGAACATTTCTTTAGAACAACCTGTAAAACCGGAAACGACAACTGCTTTGATTTGTTAAAAGACACTATTTCTTTTTTATTGCTTCAATCGACAGCCCATAAGGCTGATAGGTACAAAAGTATAAGGGTATTACGGGTCTAAAATTGATAATAAGGAAATTAGAACAAAAAATTAGAAACTGTCCCGTTTAACCGTCTACACGTGAATGTTTTAAAACCATCGAAACTGCTGAGCTAATATTTGGTATTTTAGTACAATTCGACCTTTAGACTGCAAACTTAAAATTAGACGTTTTTTAGACCAACCTGTCAAACAGGAAGCGATGTCGAGCTTTATTTGTTCGATAAGGCTACTACTTTTTGTTGACCGTGTTTTTTAAGTGCACGAGCAAGTGTTCGGGTACTCGAACACGGAAAATAGCGTTTTTTAATGTGATCGGAACTCGTTGATAGGTGTTTTAATACTAGCATCAACGTTCGAACAAGCTGTGCGAACACGATTTTCATGCACCATGTAGAGAGGAGGTGCATGAGAACAGAACTGAAAACCTAACCTCATAAAATTACTTGCAATTATTATTATTGTTACAGTCATCTCGTAATGCAGTGCAACCACATATCATAAAATGGATATTGTGTATTATAAATGTCATTATTGTAAAAATAATCAACTGTTATGGGAAGATATAGCAGATCATCCACGTTTTCAATCACAAATAGATAATAAAGATTAATAATATAGAAATAAATCGTTTTACAGTGATTTCAAAAATCATGTCAAAAATGTTTTTTGTGTAACTAGTAATAATGTAGAAAGGATTAATAAATGGATTTTACAGCAATTATCAAAGCAATAATATCAATCTCCATTATATTTTATTGCGCTGCTGAAATGTTATAATTTACAAAAGCCAATATCGAATACTAAAATAAACATCTGTCAAGTGTCAACCGTTTTTTAATTTATTTGTTCGAACATTTGTTTAGAACATAATATTCAGTGTTCGGTAAAACCTTGCTCGAACATACGGTGCAATTTAAAAACACGGCCAATATTGCTCCAATTGGCATTCCATAAGGTTCGCGACACAAAAGCATCAGGGTCTCCTTGGTTTAAAATTGATAATGACGAAATTAGAACAAAAAATCGAAAAATGTCCAGTTTAACGCTCTAACGCGATTGTTTGGGAACCGTTAAAGCTATAGGCTAAAAGTTAGTGTTCTGGTGCAATTCGACTTCCAGACTGTAAAAACGAAGTGACTTGCGGTTTGGCAGGCTGTTTTAAAAAATGTTCTAATTTTATCTTTGCAGTCTAGAAATCGGATTCTACTAGAACATCAAATTCCGGTTTAGTAGCTTTAACGTTTTTCGAATAACCGCGTTCAACAGGATACCCTGTATGATTTCAATGCGTCCTGATAGACTTTTTTCGGAGCTTTGAGTTTTGTCAAGACACTATTCTACTTTGTTTAAATTTTATTCACCAAGACGAAGACTCAAAATAGCCATTCACTAGGCTAAAGTCTATATAAAAAGTGAACTTGCAAACTAAACAAAGGACAATGTAATATCTACTGTGGAATTTTGTTAAGACCTGATGAGTTCATAATCGTGTGTAATACGCTTTTTATCTTTCATTCACTCCAAATTGTGTTTTATTGTCGCTGTTAATTATCAGCAATTAAAATTAACACTGTTTTAAGTATATAACACACACATTAAGCATTATTAAAGAGATCTAATTATCGTGATGTTAAAACAAAGCTAATAAATACGTAGAAAAACAATCTTTTCATTTTTTTTATTTAACAAAAGAATTTGTAGTAACTAGTAATAATCTGTTGATTTAGAAATTCTACAGAAAAAAAATGCAAAGGCAAGTAATAGATTAATGAAAAAAAATAAAAATCAAAGAAATGTTTAAGAAAATTAAATTTTTAGCGAATTTTCCACTCTTATGAATTTCATAAAGTCTTGTTTGGGAACTGGAATTTTAGTAATGCCGTTTGCATTCAAAAATGCTGGGTTACTTGTAGGAACAATTGGTACAATTATAATTGCTGCGATTTGCACACATTGTGTTTATGTGTTGGTAAGTAGTAAAAAAACTAGTGTTTCTCATTATATGATAAATATTAATTTTATCTCAGGTTGCTTCTGCACATGAATTATGCGTGAGATCAGGAAAGGCTAAACTGACTTATGCGGATGTAGCAGAACAAGCTTGTTTGAGAGGTCCACCGTGTTGCTATAAATACCATCAGGTAGCAAGGTAAACAAAAGTTTTCTGTCCTTATTTATAACTAAAAGCTATAAAGCTCAACACAAATTCTGGCGCCCAACGGTGGAGGTATTTTTTGTACACAGTCTAAATTTGTAAATGATGATGCGTAACAGAAAATCAAATTAGAATAAATGACATAAACGGATAGATACAACAGAAGCGCCATCCAAAGCCAACAATTTTCTAACTGATTTTGTTTTAGAAAAATTGTCAATGTGGGAATATTTACAACTTACTTTACGGTATGCTGTCTGTACGTAGTGGTTGTAGCACTCAGCATTAGACAATTCGTCATTTATTACTACAGCTCAGTAGATCCAAGAATTTGTATAGCAGTTCTGTTTATACCGTTTTTGCTTCTGAGTTACGTTCCCAATTTGAAATATCTTACGCCCGTTTGTATAATGGCAAATGTATTTATGGGAAGTGCACTTGGGATCACCATGTACTACCTGGTAACAGATCTTCCCTCTATAGATCAAGCAGAATTAGTAGCTGACGTGTCAACGTATCCAATTTTCTTCTGCAGTACTGTATTTGCGTTGCAAGCTATTGGCTGTGTAAATTTTCACGGTGAAATCATTTATAAGATTGTATTAACATCTCCGATTCTAGGTAATGCCGTTAGAGAACAACATGAAAAATCCAAAGAGACTTATAACTCCTTTTGGGGTTTTAAATCAAGCTATGGTTATCATAACTGTCTTGCATATTCTTTTGGGTTTTCTAGGTTATCTACGCTATGGCGATACAACCGAAGCAAGTATAATATTAAATCTACCCATAAACCATATGTGAGTACAATTTGTTTATTTAAAATGAGCAAACTCTCTTTATCTTCTATTGGTAATAGACTAGCAAGAATCGCACAACTGTTAATTGGTTTTTCCGTATTCGGCGCATTTGGTATCCAATTCTTCATCTGCTTACAAATTGCTTGGGATAGCATCAAACATCGCTACAAGGATAACCCGACTTTAGCAAATTATCTGTTAAGGACAGTAATGGTCGCTTTAGCAGTTACAGTAGCGTTACTAGCACCAAATATAGAAGCACTCGCAAGTCTAATAGGAGCTTTCTTTTTTTCCATAACTGGAATTATGATACCCATTTTTATAGAGATGATTACATTTTGGGAAAAAGGTTTTGGAAGGTACAATTGGATATTAGTTAAAAGCATGTTTATATTGATTGTAGGAAGTCTAGCACTTATTTTAGGAACGAAAGATTCTATAATAGCAATAATAGATTTGTATCAAACTTAATAAAATCATCTGACTCTAATCTTTATTTCTTATAAAGATGGCGACACAAAGTAATAAATCTTGTTGTGTCATGGTGACAGAAGTCAGATTACGATTTAATTCTTAAAAGTCAAAAGTGTGAGTGTGGTCATTTAATAATCGGCTTAAATTATTAATCCAGCAGAAGTGACTTTTGTCTCCAAAACACAATAAAACAATATTCACTTCGTAGAAATGCTTGTTGCTATGATATTATAAAAAACATAATGATAAAATTTCATTGATGTGACATTCGTGGACTTAAATCTACCAAAATGATAGCAGCACTACATACTGCCGTAGACAAAGCACTTAACCAAGGAAAATGTGTTTCCGGTGTCTTTTTAGACATCGAACGTGCCTATGACAAGGTCTGGCACGCGGGGCTTTTTTAAAAAGCTTCTTAACGCCCAAGTTCTTGCAAACTTCGTCAGAATCATCAACAGTTTCTTATCCCATTGTCAACACAGAGTGCGAGTAGAAGGCAATTTCTCTAATCCCTTTAGAAATCAAGTAAATCTTGAATCGTAAAATTGTTCTTTCTTTTCTAGAGAATAATAGTACTCAGACGTCATAATTTAGAAAAGCCTAATAACAAAAGCAGGGCCGTGGGAACCATCAACATGCAGGATGTAACATTTGAATTTACTTCTCTTAATATTACAAGTTTGCCAAAAGACCCGTCTAGTTGCATTATAATCAATCGATTATTGTTATTGTAGCCCATTGAGCAAGTTACCATTTAAGAGCAAGCTACTTACAGAGTGTATCGCGAGCTACCCTGTCTCCGACCTGCCGAGCTAGCCAAGCGGCATGTCAAAACTAATTCCCGTTTTTCCCGTAACAGTAGCTTACACAAATCAATACTCTGCGTTCACTGCAGTGTCTATTTAAAAACGTTAGAATAACAAAGACACAAATAGTTAGTTTTCGTGCTTAGAATTCCTACGATAATCTCCTAGACTTATGTATTCAACAAGTGAAGTTTATAATTTTATTTATGTCACCTATTGATCTCATTCGTGTTCAGCAGCACTCAGTGGATTCAACGGTTGACTCCCAGCGGTAGTTACGCTGACACTGCTGAGTAGCATTGCAATTGCAGCTACAGCCCTGCGCCAACCGAAATTTCCAGATCCGGCCCGCTCCGACCCGACCGAATATAAACTTGACGCTGCCCGAAAAAAATCCGATAACTTCTTGATTGGCTCGAAGACCCGAATGGAACGAAAGGTTCGAACGGATAAAAAGGTCCAAACGGAACGAAAAGCTCAAACAGACTAAAAGGCCCGAACAAAAATCGTTCGCTTCGGATCAGTACAAAAATAACTGCCCGAAAAGACGGACCGACCCGATAAGGTCAACAGGTCCGATGAGCGCGAGAGACCCGAACAGCCTGAAAGTGCCAAACAACCCGATCGACCAGACTTCGGCTGGTAGTCTGCATTAATTTGTTATGGTTTATGGATGACTTATAGTTTATGTATTGACGTGGATTGTGTCTACAGGAGAGTTTCGCAGACTACTAAGAACTAAAATTTTAACAATCGCTTGTTACATAGAAATATTTGCAAAGCTCACAAGGTTGTAGGAGATTGATTTATTAAAATTCTTCTCAGCTGTCACTGTTGCAGTAAAAGGGATGCAGTTGCCTCGATAAAACAAAGACAGTCACGATGACTCAGATTAAAACGGGATCAATCACCAAGACTATGTGCTAGCTGCAACAGGGTGCAATTGACTATTCCCTCATTTTGAACCTCGTTGCCAAATCTATTGCCTATTTGAAATAGAAATAATTAAACAGTTAAAATGTCTTCTTGTAAATACATTCCCATAACAATTTGATATTGTTAACACGCTAAGAAAAAATCGGGCCTATAACTTACTAAACTGAAGATATACTAAAAATTATTACAGACGTTAACTCAATTTTGTATAAAACTGACAACATTGCTTTTGTAGATGTTCTGTCATGCAACTTAACCTAAAATCGTTTAAAAAGCTTAACCATAGATGTAAGAGCAGTTTAAATTGAAAACCTAACGTTCATGATGCTTGGGTGAATCTCCATGGCCAACCTTCATGCAAAAAACTGTGAACACTCATAGGGCCGATTTCACTAACAAGTTTTAATCTACTGATTCATGAACACTGAACCAAGATTTAATCCCTGTGTTAATGGGGCGTGCATTTCACCCTAAGATTTCACCAAAAGAAACCCAGTGTTATATTGCGCAGTAACGGCATTAACGTCGTTTAACGCATGATTTATTAGTGAAGTTTACTTGCAACTAGAATTAAGTTGGTAGCAACTAATGGAGGGAATTTTAAAAATACTTGAGATTGAATACAATAACAAAATAAATAGTTTATATTTAATAGTTTTTATACTTGTAAAATTTATTTTAGTTATTAGCAGTTCATGTTGTTTTCTTTTTTAAAAATAATACTGTATAACATTGTTCATTAAATTATATTTGTGATATCCAAGTAATTATACATGTTATTACATGGTGCAGTAAGTTTTTATTAGTGAATAAATGACAGTAGCATTACACGTAAAATACGCTTCAAGAATTACATTGGATAAATTTTAGTTTTTATTTTCACCAATTCCTGCATAATTCACACATTAAAATGCGTTAATATCAATGCTCTTCTGACAGAATCATTTCTACTATCTTGACCAGCTTGTGCGGCTTCCGCAACAGCTGCATCAACCTCTTCTGGTTTTAGGATTTATTGCATCAAGAATAAATTCCTCATCTGATGATGAATCTGAAGACATTATTCTGCAATACAAATATAATTTTCTAGGTTAGCTTTTATTATAAAATTATTAGGTTAAGTTGAGAGAAAAAGCCTATAGTTGCTATATTACATTATAAATACAACCGTAACCATTTAAAATATACTTACCATATACACTATGATAGCTTCCACAAAATAAAATGACAATAAATAAATAATTAAAAACCCTACTCCTACCACGTTTAAAACCATGTATTGACCCCTTAAAATTGGCGAGTTGAACTCGGAGTCGTTTTCTGCTAAAGATTAACACCAGAGTTCTTTAGATCTGATTGATGAAATACAAAAATTCAATAACCCCAAGATTAATCCTCAACAGCGTGTTAACATGTGTTAACACTAGTTGGTGAAATCGGCCAATAATACGCTATTAAATTTTTCAATACCATTTGCGGGACACCCTGTATAAAAGAAAATATCAATTGATATTTATTTTAAAATTCATGAGGTTTCGCGCTAATACTACTAATACTTGAGGGGTTTTTTTAAATTTTATCAAAATGTGTTAGTATTTTAAAGTAAAGAATTATAAAATTTAAACAGCATACCTTAATCTGCATATTTCTGGATTATTAAATAGATTTTACAATACTATCTTATCACCGTTTTAATACTACAATATTATTATCACTAAAATTAGTTAGATAATCTGTTAAGAACGCCCAAATATTATGTAAAAATAGATCCGTCATACCATAATAATCAAATCAAAGGTAAATACTTATAAAAACTAATTATAAATCCGTACTTACATAATTTAAATATTAACTTTAAAATGCTTATTAATTTAATTACTTGATCATAAATTAAATATTACCGGCACCACAAATTCCGTTGAATTACTCCCAATCCTAACCTCAAATTTCTCGATATTTTGTTCAAGTTCGCAAATTGTAAAACTAAATTATGCAAAAGAAATAATAATGTACACGACTCGACTAAGCACTGCAAAATTCACTTTTATTTATTTAAAAAAACCATCTAAAACTTCTAAAAAAATTCATTTTTGATTCTGAAACATAACTTTTAGACTGATGTTTTTGACAGTTTGGTAATCCTTCAGCAGCATAATTTTTATGGACGTGTATTTGGTGTTTATTTAAAAATAATTTTTGGATTCCTAGCACTGAGAAGTGAGAATTAACTGTTTTCAAAATATTAAACGATTTTTAAACTTTCATGAGCCAATCTATCACAAAATTTTATACAAATTCCAGTCCTAATAACAACAAGAACATTAGCAGAAAATCAAGCAAGTCTGTGCATTGACAGGTAAAATTGTTTTTAGCAAATCGTTTTAACAAAAAAAAATATAAATTTGTAATAGGCCAAATCCATAAACTTCAAAGTAGTATGTCAAAGCAAAAAGATAATCACTGGTCTAATTACGCCCTAAGGATCATCGTTAGTACAGCTTCACATCCATTGGAATATGCAAAAGTTCTGATACAGGTCAGTTATTAAATAATCATAAATGTGTCACTTTTTATTTACTGTCAATTCATTATTGCTCAGATTGGTCACGAACCAATTCCACCTCGACCTACAAAAACATTCTTTGGAAAACCAGCATTAAAACTACCAAATATCTTTGAATATGGTAGGTAATTGTGATGAATATGATACAATCTTGGTATATTCACATTCTTTCTATTGTAGTTAAACATATTAAATCTGTTGATGGCTTTACGGGATGTTACCGGGGATTGGTACCTAAAGTTTGTGGTAACTTAGCTAGTGCAGTAGCTAGCCAAAAAATGATTGAGCATATGGAATTTGATAAAGAGGAAACTATTGAAGAATTAGATGAGTTAGAAGAAGAGAAAAAGTATGTAAGATTGTGTAATCTACAATAATTATTATAAAAGACTATTTGTAGAAAAGAACTTTTTATAAAGAGCGTAAAAAAGGATTTGGTAAGCCGTGTAACTGCGATTATTGTCAGTCATCCTTTTCATGTAATTACAATTCGAATGATGGCACAGTTTGTTGGGAGAGAAGCAAAATATAACGGTATCTTTGGTTCAGTTGTGGAAATTTATAGGGAGAATGGAATAAAAGGGTTTTTTAGTGGTTTAGTACCAAGAATATTGGGTGATGTCATATCACTAATATTAGCGAGTACATTAGCTTATGCTGTTAATACATATGTGTTTGAAGAAAAAGAACTTCAAATGTATACGTCAGCTACTATGTCTGTAAGTACATTTGATTCGTTTACAAACCTTATTGTTATTATGTTAACAATTTTGTATTTTAGTTTATTGCTAGTGCAATTACTTATCCCTTCCAAGTAGTATCAAACTGTATGGCCGTGACAGGTTCGGGTCTTCAAGCCGGTAGTCCACCATACATGCCTATTTATTCATCATGGATTGATTGTTGGTCGGATCTTTCAAGACGTAACCAATTAAAGCGAGGCTCGAGCCTGCTCGTTCGTTACTATGTGGGACCACAAATCGTAATTAGTGGAAGAGCTGTACCTGTAGGCCCTGGACCAAAGGATCAAATAATGACTTTAAGCTACTGAAAGTATATTTATTAAATGGTTATTTGTGCTTGTAAAATATTGTTTGTTTTTTTTTGTATCACCATTTCCATCAAATAGAATTTATATTATACATCTTTTTGTAAATAATGAGGCTGTAAGCTTTTTTAAATTGCATCACATTATACAACATTGTTTTGCTAATTTGGCCATTTGATAATAAATCTGTTGAGTATTTTACCCGTTTTCTTTTTTTAAAAATTGTTTGAGAAATCTTGATTTGAATACTAGACATATTTATTTAATAAGTGATAGATCAGCGACTATTTTAATAAGTTAATAAAGTAAATAGTTTTTCCTCTCTTACTAATAATAATAATGTCTATTGCCTTCTGTGTCGCGAATTGTTCAAATTCGATTTGATTATAAAGGACACCCAATAGTGAAACTATTCCAGACAAGACAAATTTTCTCGATAATTTTCGAATTAACATATTTACAAATTCAAATATGCCGCCGATCGTTCCGGTTTTGACAGTAGCGAATTTTTTCAACACGGCAATATGAAATGCATTGTGGGTTGGTTAACCATAATGGTGGTGAGTTTGTCATTACAGAAAGTGCATTTGCCTGTGAGTTTTCTAGGAAATATCTTTATACCTCTTATCCGTACTTTGTAATTAGTATAAAAATTGTGATATGTAGTTTAGGATAAATGATTCTATATCTGTTTTACGACGATTTATAGAACATTTTGATAACAGAGGTCATTTCAAATGAACCTAACCCAACGTCTCAAGAAGAAGAAGAAGCGTTAAAAAGGTAGATAAAAAAATGTTTTTTAATACATGAACGTATTGTGCAAGTCGTGTAATTGCAAATTTTACAAATGCAAGATTAGTAACCGTCAAAATATGAAGCGTGCACTATTCAGATTTGCCCAAGTGTCATGTATTTGTCATTTTTATAATGTAAAACTTGTGTGGTAATTTTAAATCAGATATCCATTCACGCTGGCGTTTTTTATAGATTTTGCTAATATGTTCTGGAAATATAACAACGCATCATCCTCACAGATAGAGGCTGTGTTAGCTAAAGAGGTGAGAAATGTTTATATTGCATAAACTAGATTTGTTAACGCTTTCTTCTTAGGATGTTACTTTACAAGAACTTATGGACGAGGAAGACATTATTAATGAATGCAAATTACAGAATAAGTCCCTAATGGACTTGTAAGTATTAAGAGATATTTTCTGTAATTATTTAATTATTTGCAAAACATTCCAGTCTGACAAGACCAGATATAATAGAAGAATTAGTAACATTAACAACTATAGAGCCTTCTGCTGAATTGGATGAACGTACACGTTTTAAATATTCTAATATAGCATGTGAAATTTTAACTTGTGATGTTCCTGCTCTTAATGAAAAATTGGCGAGCGATGAAAACCTGCTTTCTAAGCTTTACGTGTTCCTCGACAGCGAACCACCTTTGAATCCACTATTGGCTTCCTTTTTTAGTAAAATTATGGGTGTCCTTATTGCCAAAAAGACTGAGCAGGTTAGTTAGAAAATTTACAATTAACATAATACAAATATGTTAAATGTAAATTAATTGATTGATATACATTTTAGTGTACGTTATATAACACAACTTTTCCTTTTTTTCTCCTCTTCCTTCCTGTTTACAACATAACAATCATCCTGTGAATCGATCCTTGCTTATTCCATCAGAACTGGTTATCCTATCAGTTCACTTGCTTACAGGTCCTAGACTTTTTAAAGGCTAAAGAGAATTTTGTCTCAATTCTGCTCAAACATTTGGGTACATCTGCTATTATGGATCTCACTCTTAAACTTATGACGCAAGTAGAAGGTGTGGAAGTGCGACAAAATATTTTAAATGTGAGTTATTTGTTTTGTGACGATTTTTTTGATTTAATACGAGATTTTTTAGTGGTTAGATAGTCAGCGGATTATGCAGAATTTGGTGTGTTTACTAAACCCAAATGTTGATAAAGAGAGGCATGACAATGTCGCTCAATTATTGTGTGATTTTATTAAAATATCTCGAGATAATCAAAGAAATTCCACTACAGAAAGAAGCGATCCTGATCCACTACTTAATACATTAGAATCGTAAGTTGTTTTAATTGTTGTTTTTGACTCGTAACGATGATCTTTATAATTTTAGACCTGAAACAGTATCGTTACTACTAGATAATATGTTAGAAAAAGATAAAATTGAAAGTTGTATTGTAGGAGGTATTCAAGTACTTTTAGCTATTCTAGATGTAAATAAAGTTAGGTAAGTCTTGAATCTAAAAAGGGATAATTCAGTATTTTAGTGGATTTTCTTATTGTAGTTGTGATGAAGCTAATGATGTTGAACGAAGGCAAGCAATTGTTGAGAGCACTACTCTTGCCGTCCTGAAACGACTTAGAGATTTTCACATGTTGTTATTAGAACCACCAAAAGTAAGCGTTTTTACGATTAGTATTCAAAATAAGCATACGTCTCTTCTCTTATAGAAAGCACCTGTAACTACAACGGTAGGCGTTTTGGATCCACCACTTGGCAATACTAGGTTGCAAGTAACAAGATTGTTCGCTGCAGTCATATCAACTAATAATAATGAAGTGATGAAAGAATTAATATCTTTAGGAACGTTGCAAGTTTTGTTAGATCTTTTTTTTGCATTTCCATGGAATAATTTCCTGCATACTCAGGTGCAAGCCTGTATTACCTCTGCTTTAAAAGGAGCTCACATTCCGTCAGAGACGGGGGAAGATAATGCCTTATATAAACATGTATGTTGTCTTTTTAAGCCATGTGACCATTAATAGATATAATTTTTCTTTTTCAGTTACTAGTTAATTGTAAGTTAGTAGAAAGAATTTTAGAAGCTTGGAAGGACAACGACATTCAGCAGTAAGTAGTTCTGATTTTGTAGAAATTTAAGCCTGTTTTGTTTGTATTTGATAATATTTGGTTTTGTTGACTTTACCAACTCTTACATCACCAAATGCTTGAAGATTTTAAATAATGTGCCATGGAAACTTAATCTGCATAACCTATGCGGTGAAAAACTTATATTGGTAATCTATTCATTTATGTACTGGCCGAGTTGACACGATTTAGAATTGTTGTATATTTGCAGTTGTACATTTTTTGTGCAAATTTTGATTCAAATGCTTTAAAATCGAAATTCAAAATCTACACTTCTAGATTTGATAGTTGTATTGCTTTTTCATTTTGAGGTTGACATTTGTCAGTAACAAAGTCATTGGCATTGAAATAAAATTTATTAATGAAAAATTGTAGAGGAAATGTTTATCCTTTAGTATAAAATCTTTACTTCTACAAATAATTTAAATTAATACACTTTTAACTTTAATATTCAACAAATACAAAAAAAGAAAAATTGTATTTGACATTTCAAACTTTTGTTTCAAAACAAAATCAGTGGTGTAAACATACAAAAAAAAAGTGATTCATCTAATACCAATGTAAGGAACCAGAAGGCTCTCTTTTTATTATAAAATTCAGAGTAGGCCATGGAGGTAGGGATGGCAAAATTATTTTAAGAGTTCGATACATTGATGTTTTAACATTTGACATGACATCCTACATTTAAATAATAAAATTAGTAATATTTTTTTTTTTGGTTTTTTTCTTCAATATTAGAAACTTTGGTATTATTTTACTCACCATAAGTATAAAATAATCCACATATTCAAATGACATCTCGTCTATTTTGACGAAACTAGGACTGGCTGTAGGCAGGCGAGTCATCGTCTGGCGACTTTTTATTAATCTACCAATAAGAGGAGAGTAAGGGAGGGATCAAAGTTGGAGATTTTGCACTTTTTGAAAATGAAAAATCAAAATAACTTGAGAATGGGTGGATGGATTTCTACCAAACTTGGAAGGTAAGTGGTGTTCTTAGACTACCTATGCACACGGAGTGAACACGATGACACCTAGCGATGTGCGTTTACAGTCTTCAAAGAATGTTTTGCCCCAGGTAGTTTTAAGTTTGAGTCCGTAATTGGAATGGGGGTTTTGCAAAGATATCCGAACAACCTTTAGTACACTGACCGAGTGTCTTCACCTGCATCTGATCCTGCTTGAACCAATTTCGCACTTCGTACGATTCGGCCGCTAGAGGGCGTGACAGGTTGAACCAAGGAGGCCTTCTAGCTTAAAAACTATAAGGGCTGCGGGAGTCTGGTTTTCACCGATCGACGCAGTTTCGCTAGTGCAATGGCAGTATAGGAGAGAATATTCGGTGAAAAACCAAGAAATCCGGAAACTCCTCAAAAAATCGTTTGGGGAATTTACGAATTTTGCAACCCCCATCAAAACCGTCCAGATAGTTTGATCAATATAATATTCAAGACTTATGTTCTGGGAGTGCTTATCTACCTACTTGATTCGATTAACTCCATAGCTCACCAAGACGCCCACTTAAAGAATTTATCACTGGGTTAATTATGGTCCAATCAAGCTGAAATGCAAAAAACACAAAAAACTGAAAAACGGTGAAAATACACCCTTTGAGCTACAGAGACGAATCTTTTGCAATAAATGTACTTAGTGATTCTGCAAGCCAATTCTGCATCTTTTCAAAACGACTCTTGAAATCTGGAGGGGGGTGCTATTTCCCTTCCATCCCTTCTGGCACTGTTGTTTTTGGGTGATTAATGCTGAAATTCAGCATGGAGCTTTCTCAAACCTTGTGCATTTCGCTTCCAAATTCTATTAAAATGGCAGGAGGAACTTTGGAGATTTTGAATTGTGCATTAGTAGTTTTTGGTTTTTTGTACCGCAATGGTACATCCTATCTACTCGAAATCTTAGTCATCATAAAGAGAAGGTAAAAATACGGAAAAAGTGTAATATGCCCTTTTTTCAAGAAAGCACTCTTTCTACCTCTAAATTAGATTTGATGGTATAACATAGAAAAGTTGGTGCCCATAGGCATGCGTTCGGGTGGTCGATGGAGGTGTTGCAGGGGGATATCTTGCACTCTCATTACCCACCATTCGTATTATATTAATAAACTAAATAATTAGAATGAATTTGGTGAGAGCTTATGAAAAATTAATTTCTGAGAAAGAAAGTACGTTCTCTGTTTTTCGGTTTTAACATCAAGTGATTTTTGCTATTTCTAAAACAAGAGTTGAAAGTTTGTTATTAAAATGGTTCCACAACGCGAGTATTTCTGGAGCATTCATAATTTTAAAAAACTGTTTTGTTTAGAAGGGTATAAACCAACTTTTTGAGAGCCACTGTCCTTTTAAGTTATCTGAAAGGTTCACTCATTCATGCAATGATAATGAAAACAAATTTTAAAACGTCTGTAAAACCTTTATAAGTAATTCAATCTTTACCCAGAGGTGTAAGGATTCATAAACAATGACCTAATGCACTGCAGCTGCTGACCTAGCATAATTTTGTAATGTAGGTCAATAAATTTAAAAGAAAGCAATTGATGTTTTAATTTCTCAACAAAGGAGTGCTTTCACAAAGTGTTTAAATTTTTAAAATTGTTCTATAGTCTTAAGAAAAAGGAATTGAGAGAAATAAAAATGCTAATAATGTAAAAATTGAAGTGTGCAAACCATATCTCTAGCTATATTTTATACTTATGGTGAGGGCTATACCAAGCGTTATCTCAGGTAGAGCATGTGTGCAAGGAGGTGAGATGGGCCAACTGTAGATTTAATGAGTACTAATATTATCTACCAGGTGTATACCTATGAAATGAGACTTTCAGCTATTAGACCACAGATGTCGCTAGGAGTATTTTTTAAACTGTCCCAAATGTCTTATTTTTTTCGTCTGTCATCTGTCAACAATATTCAATTCATTGTTTGTGATGTTTCATACAACAACGCATTTTTTTCGCTCTTAAAAATGTCGAATTTCGTGCCTTCAAACTACGATTTGCGGACATCGTTGATTTTCTGTTATCAATTGAAGAAAAACGCTTCTCAAGCTCATCAAATGCTTATAGAAGCTTACGGTGGACATGCTCTAAGCAGAGCACAGTGCTTCAGGTGGTTTGAAAAATTCCGAAGTGGTGATTTTAGCGTGGAGAACGAGGAACGTGGCCGGCCACCGAAAAAGTTTGAGGACACCGAATTGCAAGCATTGTTGAATGAAGATGATGGTCAAACGCAAGAAATGATGGCAGAGCAGTTGGGAGTGACCCAAAAAACCATTTGCAAACGTTTGAAAGACATGGGCATGATTTTAAAGGTCGGAAGATGGGTGCCGCATGAACTGACTGAAAGGCAGCAAGAGAACCGAAAAACCACTTGTGAAATGCTGCTCTCTCGGTTCAAAAGGAAGTCTTTTTTGCATCGAATCGTTACGGGTGTATTTCTCCAATCCCAAGCGTAAACGATCGTATGGTCCGCCCGGCCACAAGCCAAAATCAACGGCCAAACCAAATCGCTTCGGCCGCAAGGCAATGCTGTGTGTTTTCTGGGATCAGCATGGTATGATTTGGTACGAGCTATTAAAACCAGGTGAAACAGTTGACGGTGCACGCTACCAACGACAATTGGCCGATTTGAACAGCGCTATACACCGAAAACGCCCAGAATATGCCGATCGGCGTCACAAAGTAATTTTTCTTGATGACAATGCACCACCACATCGAACAAGAGCGACCCGGGAATTGGTGGAGACGTACGATTGGGAACCGCTGGTGCATGCGGCTTACTCACCAGACTTGGCGCCTTCCGATTATCATTTGTTTGCATCGATGGGCCACGCACTTTCCGAGCAGCGCTTCAATTCTCACGAAGAAGCCAAAAAATGGCTCGATGATTGGTTTGCGGCCAAAGATGGCCAATTTTTTTGGCGCGGCATTCACAAATTGCCTGAGAGATGGGTAAAATGTGTCGCTAGCGATGGCTATTATTTTGAAGATTAAATCTGTAACCATTTTTTGTTAATAAACGTTTAAAATTGAAAAAAAAAGTCTCATTTCATAGGTATACACCTATGTATATTATCTTAGTTGTGGCAATGCATTTTTGAAAAATTAAATAAACCCATGAAATAGAAATTTCATTATTTTAATTTTCTTCATAAGCATTGTTTTACACGGAAGTAAATTTTAACATAAATTTTTGTATAAAAATTAGCAAAAAATCTTGAAATAGAAAATTTTGTGTCGTGTTTGCTGTTTGCAACTTGGTAATTATTTTACGTAAAATTTCTCAATGGCATATGCGTGTTTAATAACATTTGCAAGTGACATATGTGAGTGACAAAATAAACACAAAAGAAGGCATAACTTAATGTATATCATAATGCAAATCATACACAACTAATTTACTTATAAAAAAATCTGGGAACAGTAATAGCATTCGTGAAATGAACAACGCGATGTCACAACATAAAATGCCATAATAGCCATCATAATATTTAACATTTACGTGATACTGGTATCCTGGTACTCTGTGCATATTTGAGATAAAATCTTTTCATTTTTTAGAACATTCTGTAAGATTTTACAGAAAATATTAACACGTAAATTTAATCAAAAATTTTGTACGAAAATGCATTGGTAACTGTAAAATATTTATGTAAAAAGTTTTCTTTAAATTCATGTTAAAATTTACTGCCGTGTAAAAAGACGCTAAAACATTTCTTTTCAAAAATTATAAACTACAACTTTTTTTTGACATTGACAACTAACTTCCTAACCTCACTTTCTTTGACAACTAACTTTCTAACCTCACTTTGACTTTGACAGTTAAATAAACCGACAAATTAATATAATTTTAATAAATAAAATCAAAAATATACCAATTTACTAAATTCCAACACATGCATTGTTAAAAATGACTTTAGATATCTTAACCAAAAAATGGTCACATATAATATTAAATAAGAGATGCACATTATAATATCTTCATAGACATCATTTTTTAAAAAATAACCCTAAGTTAGAAATTAATTGTCATTTTTCATTTAGTGTGGCGAGACTTGAAATGTTTCACTGAAACTTTTCAATTAAATTTCATTTTACTGAAACATTTCAATACTCCCTGAAATTTTTTTGTGTTTAAATTTTTTATGTTCCTACAACCTATAAAAGTAATAGTAATGATGGTTATAGTGGACAACATTGACAAGTTTGCCATTTTACTGTACCACATGAAGTTTGCATGCACTGATTGATATTGTTTTGAGGTTGTGCGACTGAAGAATGAAGTTCAAATGATTTTTAGCATTTTCAATACACCACACTAAGGCATTCTGAGTGTATATGTGTCACTTTTCAGAAACGTGTATTGAAGAAAAACAGAAATACTGTGGTCAATTGAAAACAAGATTTCAAAAAAAAATAAATTTCTGAAACTTTACAACACTCGTGTCATTATTTAATATAGAGTACAGTCCATCTCTTTCTTACTAATTACAAACCATATTTTTCATCTTTTATTAATCTTTAAGTCATTTTAGGTTTGTTATGATTATTGGACAGCTGCAATGTCACAAAGTAGTTCTAAACTATTCTGAACTATGACCTTAAATGAACAGATTTTTAGGTTAGATCATAATATCTTGATATAGTTTGTAATTGATGAGAAATACACAGATTGTTGTATTTGAGGTTATATCTTTTATATTTTAAGAATTTCGTATTGCAATCAATTTTTAAATTAAAAGTAGTTAAGCAGATTTTAAGAACGAATTATTTCAGGTCAGAAGCTAAAGGTGTACGACAGGGTTACATGGGCCATTTAACCAATATAGCGATTAGTATAGCAGAATTGTGTTCATCAAGTAAATTGGGACAGTTTCTAAAAGATAATTTGCCTGAAGTTGCGGATTCTTTCGATAATTTCAATGAGAATACGCTTCAGGAAGTCAAGAAGACCCGAGAAATCCTATTGGTATAAAATGTCTAATAAACTCGATTGCTATTTGTGATTCGTGAATCTTTAGGGCGGTGCACATCCTAATACGTCTAATGAGGACGGCGATGAATACGGAGATATTCCATTCCCTCAATCTACTCTTCTTCATCAGCAGGTAATGTTTAATTTTAAGTCTTACTTTGAATAATGTGTAAGCCTTGTAAATTAATTATGTAGATGTATGCGCAGTATCAAGTACATCAGCTCACTCCGCATTTCATAGAAAGCTATGGCTTTAATGATGATGATTTCAATGATGGAGACGACACGTTACAGTAAGTTATAATTCTTTCTAAAATTTCTAAAATAATTTAGATTTAATTTTAGAACCATTGATCATAGAACGGGTATGAATTTCGATTTGTCCGAAGGGGACTTAGTACAACAGCATGAATTATTCAAGCAAATGTGTGCTCAAAATATTAATACATTAGATGATGCAGATGATCAGATCTTCGAAGATCGCGATCATACCTTTCAAACCGTAATAGAGAAACAAGGAGAACGTCACGATGCCGTTTATAGCAGCGATAGTGATGAAGACGATTCGCCACCACCTGAAGATCCTTTTATGGATATTGATCGTAAGTAATTTACAAGATGAAACGGAGCTTTTGAGTAAAGATTTGCTTTTATCATCAGCTTGGTCATCTCAGAACAGAGAAAGCGAGTCTGCTGTAGCACCGGTAACAATTTCAGATCCATGGTCGACGAATGAAAAGACTGCATCGGAGGCAAACACGGGTTGGGCTAATTTTAGTTCACCTTCCTTTGCAAATTTCGAAGCGAACTTTGAGCCTTTGGGAAGTGATTCCGGCGGCACAGCTTCTACGCAATCTGTAATAGAAACAGATTTAAAGGTAGAAAATATCGAAAATAATGATAAAAAAAATAGAGAAGATAATCATTCTGCTAAAAGCAGTTTAAGTAACAAAAGTATTGAAACCGTTGCTCAAGTAGTTAAAGAAGTTGTGGAGGAAGCTAGTAAAGAAATTGCTGCTGGTGGTGATCAGGGTAATGTTTTGCCTAATAAAGCTGCTGCTCAGCTGTCCAAGTAGGTTGTACGTTCTTATTTTATTCTAATTTAATGATTGCTTTAATGTAGAAACGTGAACAAAATAGAAGAGGACAGCCATCAATTACAAACAGGGTCTGCAGTAAGAACTATTAGACCAGAACCTGACCAACAAGGTATTTGAGTGTAAACGACATATCACATATAGGAACTGCTGAGAATGTAAGTGTGAATGAATAATAACATATGGACCGTTTGTATAGTATTTTATAATTAACGTATTGTTAGCCATCACCATCAGTAAATGTACGAACAATTACTATTATTATTATTATTTTAATTTTTTTTTTATGTATTCCTCTAGCAATATTATTTTTAATGAAATATGCAATTTGTTAATAATGCCAATGTTATTTATTTATTAAATTTTGACATTTTTAGGAAATATTATTATTATTATAGGTTTTTTTTTCTTTTCAATTCTATTCTGTTTAATGGCTAACCGAGTTTTTGTATCTTTGAAATTGAAAAGACGAGGCGAGGTAATTCATTATTACCAATTAATTAGGGAAAAAAAAGGTTGTTAAGTTTAATATTACTATTTTCTTTTCCTTTTTTGTGTTTGTATAAAACTAACAGTACAAATTTATATTCACTTTTGAATTTTTCTGTTTTTTCTCTTCTAGTAAAGTTGGTTAAGAATTTGTTAGAAAGGAGGTGATTATTTATTATTATCAAGTTACTTCTACATGCAGCAAATTTCAGTATTATCTAACTAACAAAATTCTTTTTTATGTAATTACTTTCTCTCGGTGTGATTGTAGAAGATAGAGAATCTCCATGAAATTTACTAAAAACAACACATCACTAAAAGAAAACATTGTCTTTCAAAAAGTAACCAATTTGTGTGTTCAAAACAATCACCAGTATTTCTCAAATGCTGATTGTAGTTAATTATTATAAGTGTCTTGCTAATATATCTTAAAAAAAATAATAATAAAAATAACCATTGTAATAGTAAGGAACATTCTATAATCGTGTAAATTCAACTGAAATTTTGTTACGTTTGAATAAATTTGGATATTGCTAATTATTATTGAAATAAAAATAAAATTGTTAGCGCTTTTTTTTCCTTATATATAGATATTTTCCACTGCTCTTATTGTAATGCTTAACAATCTCAACAAAAGATGTTGCCTAGAAAAAATCTCAAAGGTGCGTTATCATAGTCGAGAGCAGTTTCTATTGAGATAATAGACGGAAAAGTGTAAATTTAACTAGAAGCTGTGCAGCTTATTGCTTTTTTTAAGTATATTTTTATTATTTACGAATTTATTTGCGTATGGGATTATTCATAAGTAGTGATGAGCTTGTATAAATAATAATTCTTGACAATACTGTTAAAAAAGAGATGAGCAGTTTAAAGCTTGCGTGGTTATTTAAAAAGAAAAATGGAATTTGTTGTGAAAGGTAATTTTGAAATCTTATACATGTCAAAACTGTTAATAGTGACATAAGCAGTCTTTGATTATTTGTAATTAACATGTAAAAATTGACTCATGACATGATCACGGCCATCTTTATTGTTCCAGGCTGTAATGTTTTGACCCAAAGTGCTTACAGTTCACCTAGATCACATAATATTCAAAAAATCAAATTTTATTGCAATTGAATGTTCCAAGAATGTTTTGAAATATGACAGAAGATTGCTTGATTTTAACCTTCCAGCCTGAACACTAAAGATGGTTATGTAAGGACAGAGATGATGTATCATTACTCATGAATAAAAATCCTTCTAAAAGTGTTAAAGTTTAGAATTGTGTATCGCATAGAATAATCTAAAAATACCTAACATTCGAAATCTTTTATTGATTTCTTTTCATTGGAGAAAAACAGCTGCATCTAGGAGAAGCTTAAAAATGTTTCAAAAATTTGAAAAGATGTAGAACAAAAAAAAACAATACTAAAACCAAAAGATGATGGTATAGATTTAAACGATGGTGCTGATGGTAATGAAAATCCTAAATTTATTATTTCTGTAGTAGTTTGAATGAAAAGAAAATACATTTTGCTTATTTTTCAATGCAATCTCAAAACTGTAAAGACATTAAAATTATCTTGTTGATGCGGTTATCAGGGATTTAAAAAAATATATACGAAGTGTTGTTCCTGTTTTTTAAAGTTACCAGTTTTGCCTGCGATATTTTCAGTTTTAATATTTATTTTCTTGTAGTTAGTAATTTATTATTAATTTAATTAAAAACCATTGAGAATGATCTATTTTCAAATTCAATTTTTGTAGTACTGTTTGTGTTTTATCAAAATAACCTTGTTGATCAATTTTTTAAGGTTACAATACAGTCATGCCTTTCATAATTAAATCTAATAAATGTTGAATCCAAAAGTGTTTTGTTTGAATGATACAAACAGATTTAATTAAATGTAATTCATTCACTATCGCCTGATCTATGTACAGTGGCAGATATAAGGGTGTATCTGAAAAAAAAGTGGTAAATACTATTTGATGTTTTATTGATTTACTTACCTTATTTGCTGCATCGCATATTGAAATAGATAGAACAATTACTGTAGTATTTTACCAAAACCTTTTGTGCCAATTTAGCTACCAATTTGGATTTTTTGTGCTTACAAATCAGTTTTCTTTCTTAAACTTGACTCAAGCAAGCAACTGTCAAGTTGACAGTTACAGTTTATTTTTTTTCTGTTTTTCATACTAGATGTTCCTAAACATCCAATTATGGGTAGCTTTTCTAGTTACAAACTGTTACTGTCAAATCGACAGCCTCACCACATCGGATAATATAGGTTATCTATGTAGAAAAAATTGCATTTTAAGAGAATTAACATCAAAAAATAATTTTTATATTGTAATTTTCTTAAATTGTAAGTTTTTTCAAATACATTTTGGATATAATACACAATTTACATACATAACCTACATTATGTGATGTGACATTTGTCAACTTGACAGTGACAGTTTTGTAACTAGAAAAGCCAAGGTGGTAAACATAAATGAATGTTTTTAGAAACAGCTAGTCTGAAATTCCTATTAGGAAATTTCACTTTTTTATTGTTGTGATTTAAATGTCATGTTTTAGTTTTACAAGCTGTTAATTCCAGTATTTCTCGATACTATCTTTTTTTAAAATTTCTATTTCTTAGAAAGTTTTAAATTATTTATTTCCTCTTATTATAAACATAAATGCACAACTTTCTGGAATTTAATTGTCAAATGCTACACATAACCTAAAATGAATAAATTAAATGTCAAGTTATTTAAAATTATCAGTAGTTTTACAAGCTTTTAATTCCACTATTTCTTGATAATATCTTGATTTAAAATTTCTATTTTGTTAGAAAGTCATAAAATTATTTATTTATTTCCTTTTATAAATGCACAACTTTCTGAAATTTAATTGTCAAATTCTACACATAACCTAGAATTATTTAGCAGCTTTTTGTAACTAGATTCTAGATACACTTTGAAAAAAGTCACATGCTTGGTGACGACCTCTTTCCATCTCCATAGTCTACGTGTCATGCTCACAGACAACAATGACTCAATCGGCTGAAGAGGAGTTTAACACAGCCTTGATAGACTTGAGTTAACACAACGTGCAATGTACTTATTGTAGTTGTAGCCACCAAACTCACTTCATGCTTACATCTAACTGAAGTGGTTACTTGAGATTTGCAGCAAAAGCAAAGCAGCTCTGGTTCCTTTGTAGATCTTCACACTGGAAGTTATAAATCTGATAAATTTTGTTTTAGATTTATTTAAATCTATTTTTGTCTTGTATGCAGTAGTTTCTCGCTTATTTAAGTAATTTACGAATTGTGACCATACAACTCAATAACCCTAAAAGAACCAAAATGTCAAAATTAATCGCATGTTCTGTGAAAGTTAGATTATGTTCTTTCACGCTATATAATTATTACTTTATTAAATATGTGTACCGTTATTTTTAAGAGCATAAGAAATAAGATTGAGTCTCAATTATTAAAATGGCACGTAGTAACTGCAAGTTGCGTTTGAAAAGACACTTTTGGATAAATTTCTTTCTCTTTAGCAAGCAACTGTCAATTTGATGGTTGGTACTACATGCACTCATTTTTATTAGAAAATTAATTTTTTATTGGTGATGAATAATTTAAGTGTCATATTATTTAAAATTATGAGTATTTTTATAAGTTTTTATCTTTATTTAAAATTTTTATTTTGTTAAAAACTCATAAATTATAGTCCATAAATGCTCAACTTTCTGAGATTTAATTGTCAAATGCTATATAACCTAAAACCATTTAGTAACTTTTTGTAACTAAATTACAGATATTATACACTTGGGAAAAAAGTCAAATTAAATGGGTACAGTCAAGAAATATGCATAAATCTTGATTCTGATAATGAGTAGGGTTTAACTGGAACTAAATTGTTCAATAAATACTACAACAAGTTAGTTATTGACAATTTTATTCTGTTACAAATTGAGTGGACCGTAAATTTGTAACTAACTAACTTACATTAACCTTCTTATCGACCACTTTTTTTTCAGATACACCCTTATTTTGCAATCAGAAAATACAAATTAAGATAACATTGTTACAGAACGCAATAAAATTTCAGAAGCAGATATCTTTCACTTCATAGTAGGTTATGTTCAATAAGTTACAGCAGTTGCTCAAAAGCTAAGACTCGAGTCCATTGAAGGTCCCAATTGTTTATTTATTCAGCTTGCATTTATGAGGAAGGTTGTTGGAAAACAAATTCTTCTCTAATTATTAAAATGGAAGTACAGTTGTGTGAATAAATATTGGTTAAAGATGTTTTACTGAAATATCTTAAGAAACATAAATGCACAAGGAAAGCTTTTATGATCTATGGTTTTAGGAATGTTAGCTCTTGCAATAAGAGGAAATTCTTAGAAAAGAACACTAATTGATGAGTTTTTATGAAAAACCAAATAAATCTATCTTATCAAATTTTAACACAAAAGTCTTTTAGAACATTTCATTATGTTGAATTAGAAAACAAAAATGGATTTACATGAAATATAGGTATCTTATCATGCAGTTTATTCGCATGCCTTCAGTTTAATTAGAGACTTCTCTTTAAATGTGATATTTCGTGTTTATTTTTTTATGTAAGACTGTTAATGTCTGGAGGCAAAGAACCAACTGAAATTGAATAATGGAGAACATCAACTTACAAAATTACAAAGACTCTTAAATTGTTCATAGAGACAAGAAATAAGAAATTATGGGCAAAAGCGGCATCCTGGGTGTACTTTCAGATCTCTGGATACTACAAAATAGGCGATTTTGCAAGAAATCTTTGAAACAGGTGCTTTATACTCTCGGATTGCTCTCTAAGGTTTTACTTAAAGTGTAAGGAAGTGAATTAAAACAGCTAGAAAATACAAATCATGTGTAATCCTTGCTAAGAATTTTAAACCCAGATGAATATGTATTATGTTGCAATTGATGCCAAAACAATCAGTTTTCAAAGTTGAGTTTAGGACAATTGTAACACCGATACTAAACATTTTCAATCTATATTTATTCACAGTACTTTAATATTAACATTCACAATCAAAGATAAATAAACGAATGAATTGCAATCTTGTGAGATAATCTCAAGTTTGTCTTGTTAACTTCAATTATAAAAGATCGATAATAATTATCATTGTTAACGTTTTTAACATTCAACTATTTAATATTATAGTTTTGAGATGCCTAAAAAAATAAATAAATTGTATTTAACAATGATGTTTCTAATAATGATGAACAATTGTTTTTTAATTTTGAAGATATACTGCTTTAAGAAAATAACTTAAGGGAGCTTTATGGCAAAATGATTTTCTTAGATCTCTTATAATGTCCTAAAGAAATTGTCTTCTTATTCTTTACTGCTTACGTATAAGGGTCTGTTCAGTATTGTAATGTGATTAACAAAAAGCAAGAGTTTAAAAAAAAAATAACTGAAACCTCTCCCAATTATACGCAATTGTAGAATTACTTACTTTATTGTGCCTGTTAATGCAATCAGAAACAAAACATTTTCGATTATATAAATATGTGAGTTATAATATATTGTTCTTTCATCGAGTAAATGTAATTGATTTCAATTCGAGCGTTAATAAACAGCTTGAATTAAAAAATGGAAATACTTAAATAATAAGGTGATCACACTTAAGTTTTATCGATATTATTATAGTCACACAGTTGTTACAATAAGTACGATTTAAAGTACAAAAATTATTTCCATGTACGACCAATGTGTTTAAGTAATATAAATACGTTTATTGCTATTATATTTAGTTTTTACCATTATCACATTTAATTTTGTGTTCCAAGTTTCCATCAGACTGTACAACTACAACTTCTGTGATTATAAATCATAACAAAATTTAACTTCTTACAGCATTAATATGTTTTTTACTACTTGTGTTGAAATGTACCCTCATCGTACATTCGTACAGTGCCTAGCCGTAATTATGTAATCTATATTTTTAAAGCATCCACTTGTTAATAAAATTTTGTTCTTGTGTAAATTTTGGTTCTAATAAAATGTTGACATAGTCTTCCGCAGTGTCTTTTTTTAATTGTATCCTACTTTACCATAAGTATCAATACAATACAGGTGAGTATCGCGTCATTTAACATTTTTATTGTTAATCTAGTAAAACACTACATAGTTAATTGCAACTCGTTTTTTAAATGTTGAGACATTTTGAACTACGAGCGCTACAAATTAAAAGCTTGCCTAAAGTGCTGCCACCTTGCAAGGTAACAACCGTAACAAGACAGTAGTGAAACCTGTCAAATCACAGTAGCGATAGTAGCGATCTGTAATTTGTGGTTAAGTAAAGTGTAACGTCCGCATTGTATCCTTATAACAATATTTTTTGATAAAACTGTTAAAAGTTTATTTTCGAAAGCTCTAAAATGGTAAGCAAATCGATTACTCTTCAATATATAACTTGTTATAGTGTCACACAAATATTTCGTTTACGACCCTAACATATTGGTAGCCTGAAAATCCTAACCTCAATTGTATTATTCTATTAATATTTTTTCCAGAAACCTTTGCTTTTGCACGGTCACGAACGTGCAATCACACAAATAAAATACAATCGCGAAGGCGATTTGTTATTCTCTTCATCCAAGGATAACAAACCAAATGTATGGTATTCGTTGAATGGTGAACGTTTGGGCACATTCAATGGTCATCAAGGTGCAGTATGGTGTATAGATGTAGATTGGACTACGACAAGATTTCTGTCAGGTGCTGGAGATAACACACTAAAAATATGGGATTGTGAAACGGGAAAACCCATTGGAAATATTACAACAAACTCTTCAGTACGTGCGTGTAATTTCAGTTATTCTGCTAACATGGCTGCTTATGCAACCGATAAAGCTATGGGACATCAGTGTGAAATTTTTATTATTGATGTAAGAAATGCCGATGACAGTATTGGACAAGCAGATCCTATTTTGAGAATACCCGTCAATGGATCCAGAGTTTCTTCCTTGTTATGGGGAGCATTAGATGAAACTTTATTGACTGGTCATGAGAATGGAGAAATTACTATATGGGACTTGAAGGTTGGTTTGATATTATTATTGTTACCCTTATGATAACTTAATATTGATATATTCTAGACTGGTAAAAAGTTACAAACTACCAAGGAACATGATAATATAATAAATGACATGCAGATGTCGAAAGATTGCACTATGTTTATTACAGCGTCAAAAGACCACACTGCAAAACTATTTGATTCTGAGAACTTAATGCTTCTAAAAACTTATAAAACAGAACGACCAGTTAATTCAGCAGCAGTTAGTCCAATATTAGAACACGTTGTACTTGGAGGAGGTCAAGATGCAATGGATGTTACAACAACTTCAGCAAGAGTTGGAAAATTTGATTCTAGATTTTTCCACTTAGTATTTGAAGAAGAATTTGGTAGAGTTAAAGGACATTTTGGACCAATTAATAGTGTTGCCTTTCATCCAGATGGTAAAAGTTACAGTTCAGGTGGTGAAGATGGTTATGTCAGAATTCATACTTTTGATTCATCTTACTTTGAATACGGTTTCGATTATTAATTATTGTATTTTTTTATTGTATAACATATTAGATTTGTAAATTAAACTTTGTATGGTCCTATCTTTGTTTTTATTATATATTAAGAAACAACACTAAGACAGAAATATTATGTTCACCCAAACACTAGGTAATCTTGCCTAAACTTAGTTTAACTAATCTACAATTAAAAAAATATTGTAGATATGAAAATAACAATAGAATATCAACTGTGAGCGAACAATATCCCCTATCTACATAGGAAGCATGTTGCAATGAACTTGGCAATTTAGTTCTTAGCTTTCTAGCAATTGCTAAACAACTTAATCTATTTTGAAATGTCATTTTTATTTACTTTTGGATTTTCAAATATGTAATGAGAATTTCAACACAAAAATACTCTTTATTTTCGTTTTACAAAAAAAAGTGGAAATTTACATCAAATTTATAAATTACACTTCACATATAAAAACTAAAAAATACTCCAATAAATAACAAACAAAATTCTTAAAAAAACAAACGTTTAGGTAATGTTCCACCTTCACCAGAATCCAGCAATTTCCTCTTGAGTGATGGTTTTTCCAATTCCTTTACACTTTTAATGCTTTGAGGCAATGGCAATTTAGAATTTACAGTAGGTGTTGGTTTATTACTAAAAAATAGCATCTTCAATGTATCTGTACAATTCTTTCTCTTAAGCGGATTCAACACGAGCAATCCCCCTATAACATCCAATAAATCATCACCGGCAGCTATAAAGATATTTTTCAGAGGAACCGGCGCACTTGGCTTGAATTCCACATAATCGCTTAATGATTTGACTCCAGGCCAAGTATCTTCTGTAGGATTGCCAAACACTTGAAATATCTTAGTTAACTGATCTAAATCAGATTCACCAGGAAGAAAAGGAACTCGCAGTAGTAATTCGGCTAATATACATCCAACCGCCCACATATCAACACAAACACCATATTGCTTTGCACCAAATAACAATTCTGGAGAACGATACCATCGTGTCACAACCTGATGTGTGTTTAGTCGATTCGGTGACCCATACAATTTTGCCAGACCAAAATCGGCAATCTTCAAAATACCATTTGAATTGACCAACAAGTTGTTCGGTTTCAAATCCCTATGTAATATCCAATTAAGATGCAAATATTCTAGTCCCTGCAGAGTTTGTAGCACATAAGCTTTAATGTTAGCTACTGTCAATATAATTGTGTTGTCTTTAATAATAACTTCTAGATCCGTATCCATAAAATCAAACACCAATGAAACGTTCGACATGGAACCTTGGCTAAATACATCCAACAAACCTATGCAATTCCTATGACTAAGTTCTTGTAATATCTTAATTTCCCTTAAAGCTGTTCTATTAATTCCATCTTGAACTTCGATTCTGCTACCGGCCTTTATTTTCTTAACAGCTACAATATTACCATTCTCTATATCTTTTGCTTTATACACAGTTGCGAATTGTCCTTCCCCTAAAAACTCGATCTTTTCGTATCTTTTTAACTTATTTGTCATTTTTCACTAATTTCTAACCGACCGTTTCTTAAAATTATTTCTCGTTTTGGTCGTTTTGGATCAATGAAGTTTAAAAAAAAGCGAGGTTAGAATTGTAATCCAAACGAATTGACAGTTTAGCAATTTCATCAATTATGTTGCAGTGCTGCCAATAGCTGTTTATCAGAAGTTACTATTGTTTGTTTTCGGGAGCAGTAGTGCGGCGATGCGTATCCAATTAAAAACCTCCTGATTGGTTGATATGTGAGCGGCGTACATGTCAACCAATCAGAAGGCTTTTCGGTCGCAGTGCTAACTGCTCGCGAACACGAGTGGTTTTATACTATAATTTTCTTGAAATTTACTAACTTCTTTTTGCTGTTTCAGAGATAAAATTGTTAAATGTCGTGCGTAATAATACTAAACGCGTTTAGCACTACAAAAACATCTTTCTTAAAAAAGTTTTATATTAATTATTAGTACCAGGACTTTTATTAAAACCCGAGGAGTAGCCAAAGGCAGAAAACGACTTTATTGATGAAAGCTACTATTCAGTTTTGTCGCAATTTTGGGTATCCTTGATTTAAGATAATTACAATACTGTTTGTTAGGTATAGTTTCAGGACCGGCTTCAAAATTTACCGAGTCCTTCAGAAAAATTAGTTTTTCGCGCCCTTTTATTTCACATGAGATGATATAGCTATGGCATTCAGGAATGAAAAAAGTTTTTCAGCGGATCTTTACGCACTCAAAGGCCCATTTACAACCACTTCGAAAGCTGCGTACTTTAGACTTAGAGTCCAATTCTGAATTGTGCCGATGCATCAATTTTCGTTATTTTTTATAATTACAACTTCAAGAATGAATATTATTACGAATAGAGTTTCGTTATTACTGGTATAACCTTTTGATGTTATTTACGTTACATATGTTTAAGTAGAATTGGATGTAACCCAGTATCTTCTTCCTTTGCGTTAGTTGCGTTTTATATTATTAACATAGCCCGGACGTTTTAGGTCGGAATTCAAAAATTAACTCCCACCAAACGGCGTAGGCAGGTCATACCGCCGCACGGACCAAATCACAGGCACTGCATGCGTTGCAATAGCCACGTGTGCGAGACCGGTGGGAGGCAAAACCTAAAACGTCCGGGCTTAAATTATCAATCTGGTATTGTCTCTTTAACACCAACACACAAGCTAAATTACCTAATAAGGCAACTAACATCCATAATTGTAGTATAACCTACAAAACCTACAAAAGGCATTTAAAACCAACATTTCAAAAAATTTCAATTTTACATTTATCTGGAGTTGTAATAACTAAATCTTTTTGTTTTCATTTTAATTGCAAAATTTATTTTCAGGTTCGTAGCTTTTTACAAATAAAAAAACAAAATAAAATTCAATTTTACAACTTTTTGGGTTATAACAGAATTACAATCAAAAACAGGCAAATAAAAACAATCAAGTTTTAAATAAGGCAAACTGCACATGTGCCAAAAACTGAATTTAATTAGAACCTGAAGTGGAGATTTGACTACAGTATGTATCACAAAGATATTCAAGTTAGATTGGGGGAATGGATTGATCACGTGATACTGGATAGCTTATCTGTTTGTATGCTTCAACTTCGCTACCGATGTCAATGTTTAGTCAAGTCGACAGCGAATTTTTAATGTAAACATCTACCGGTGGTGCTATATACTTAACACGAGATTCAGACTTCACAGTTGAAGTGTGCCGTTAGACAGTGACGGCTTGTGGTATTGTGCTGTGGTAGAGCCATGGCTTTTGCGGTTCAATGTGGGAGGGGGAGGCGATTATAAACATTTTTAAGTACAAAATTGCAAATCTTTTTTTTTGAAATAAACATTTCTGTTAAATTTTCTGATTCGGCCTTTCGAACTGCATTTCGAAGTGGAGACACCCTGTGTTTTCGAAATATCTAAATCCGGCAGAGGTCTTCCGAGTTCTTTTATTTCAATTTTTCATTCCAAAAAATACGTAGAAAAAGATTTTTTAAAAGCTAACGTATTAATTTCATATTGTACTTCATATTCACTCTTCACCTCAAGTTTCAAAATAGGTGTAGCGTAAATAATAACTGTTTTTCGATTATTATAGCTCTGTCTTCTTTATGGTGTCATTACAAGGTCTAATAGATATACACCAATTGAACACTTACATAATACTTTGAATTTCATACCGGTACGACGAAGAATTATTCAGAATCTTTTAATTTTTATTTATAAAGTTATTAAGAAAAAAGCACCGACATATTTCAATGACTTCTTTATACAAAATAATGAAATATATCAGTACTGAACTAGAACGGCTACAGATTATCGAATAAAATATGTTAGCAACAAAAATTTTTGAAAAAGGAATTCAGATATTTAATAGGTTGCCAGATACAACACGAAATGCACCCATTGTTAAATAACATCAAAAACTTCGACTGTGATATGCTTTAAGTGCTACGTTTTTAATGTCATTACTGTAAATGTTTAATGTATTCCAATTGTTATTAATGTGTACAATAGTTTACTGGTTTACTTTGAATTTTGTATTTATTTTTATTATTATATATTCACACTTCACGTCAAGTTTCAAGACGGGTGCACCGTGTATCTATGTTAACTGCAGGAGCCGCTTGTAGCTTGGCTCAACCAGCGTATAGCGATTAAAAGGTCTATTCCTTTGCCTGCTCAATTTGCTTCAAGCAGAGGCAGTCGAGCATTGTCACGTGACTAAAGAGAGCAGGTTCAAGCACTTTACTCTATTTTAAGCAATCGAACGACTTTTTTAAAAACGGCAAATTAATCGACTACTTCTAACCTAAAAACGAGCTCCTATTATGTTAAGCTTTTTAGATTTTAAAAGTACCTAAGTTATTATATTGTAAAATATAGAAAGACAATGATTAAAAGGTCTAACTGTAGAAGAAATTGTGCTAGATAATGAAATACACCAAGAATTAGATATTCTTCTTTTATTTCCGTATGCTACTTAGCAGATCCATCTAAAATGTAATAATTATCTTAAACATCTTGTGAACTTGCATCTATTATCACCATTGTAGCAACTTCTTACAGTTACCAACAGTTACTGTCATAGAATAGCGGTTACTATACGTGCTTATGTTTCTAGCAGTGATGTGCGTTGACACGTCAACAATTTGTCAACAATTGATTTTTCACGTCAAAAATGTCAACAATGTCGACAATGTGTCAACTTTGCAAATAAAGTAGGATTCTGCACATTTTTCGTTAAACCTAACCTGTAAACCCAGGTGCTAAAATAAGCTAAAATGTCTAATAAGATCATTAATAAGATGTTCAAGACAATTCAAGAATCAAAATGGCTGAAAAGCCCAAGAATAAGAATTTTGATGAATTGGGTTTTCAGTTATAAAAGACTGTGACAGTAACTGAAAATGGAAAAGAAAAACCAAAATATTATTTAAATAAAATGGCATTAAAAACTAAATCCTTCGTATTTATTCTTATTTCCATGGAATCAGTAAAATTACAAGTATGTTTACTCATAGCTCCATAGGCCCATACTAAGATTTTTAGTTCGGATATGTGGGGGCACAGTTTATACCTTACAGAATCAGTTAGATCACTCAGAGCGGTTCTTTTGAGCTTTCGTGTTCCTGGTTTTTGGTCTGCGCACGCTAAACTGTAGACCGCGCGCTTGTAGGGGAGGTTATATATGCAGTTGATATTCAAATTTCACAACTAATGTAACTTACCAACACTCAACAATTTCACTAATTCACTTACAGAATATGCAAGTTGATTTCATTTAAATAATACAATCTTTTATGAGATTATTTCTTTGAAGGTCAAAGTTAGGTTTTTTATCCCTCTACTTCTGGACAGAAAATAGTGCTCTGCGCATAGACCGCGAGTTTCTTGAAATGGAAAACAAAATGTAGGGGAAGCGATCCAACTGATTCTATAAGGTATAAACTGTGGTGGGGGCAATTCTAGCAATGTGACAGTTAGTATACATAGGTATCTTAATGCAAAAGATTTTATAATTGAAAAAACAAATGCTAACATGATGAACAACATCCTAGCATTTTTTTTTTCTAATCAAAATTATTCTATACGTACATTAGACTTGAACGTACTTAAGCACCTCACAATTCCCCGTGCCTCCTATTTGCCCTCACATACTTTAAGTCAAATAAAAATTATTGTAATAAACTATTTAAGATTTAAATAATAAAGGAAAAATCAAGTTTAACAACTTTGCGCATGTGCATTCATAATGTCTAAATTGTTGATATTGTTGACATTGTTGACATAGTTGACATCAATAAGGTCATGTCAACAATTCTTAATGTTGACATGTCAACAATGAATTGTTGACGTCGACATTGTTGACACGCACATCACTGGTTTCCAGCAATATATTTATGGTCATGTTTCATTACTGCTACAATGCCCTGCTGGGAGATCGAGCAACTTTTCTTTGCTCGACGTGATCTAGAGTTAATTGCTCGACGCAAACGAACAATTTTCGAGCAGTTGCTCAAATTGCTATAATGTGATTATAGCAAGCAAACGAACAGACCTATAGAAGTAAAACAACTCTTAAAAAAGCGGGAAACTAGCTCGTAAACAAACCAGCAGGTTGGAGGGTGGTTCGCGTTTCTATAATAGACAGCGTATGTGTACGCTGTAATAGATGTCACGACGGTCTAACTCCATGCCAGCGGCCGAGTGAGGTTAAATCGTGCCGTACACGTGGAAGTAAACTAGACCTATACCTGAGTTCCTTTTATTTGCCACAATTATGAGTTGTAAAAGCATTTGTGTCGTGAAGAGATGTCGGACGAATAGTGAAACATTCGATGTGCGTTTTTTTTAAATTTCCCAACGTAAACAAAGGTAAGGAATAAAAGTTTTGTTACCTCCGATCAACTATGATAATGTTATAATAAAATAAATATTTAAGTTGTGTCTTTGAAAAACAAGATAAATAATATTAATGTAATTGTTGATAAAAAACAATAATTGTACATAATACATGTAAATAAGAGATATGTAACAAAATAAATTTTTTTATAAATTACTAAGTAATAAATATGAAAATACAATCAATTTATTTATTGATTTATTTAAATGTAACCGTTGAAGATAGATCTTTGAGTACAAGAACAATAATGTATCTAAAATGTATTGTGATAAATTTGATTTCTTTGGATATTTGTACATGATTTACATCCTCTTCCTTAATTTAATACAGTGCCATTATAAATTTGGCAAAATAAAATTTAATAACAGAAAATGCAATGGTAGCCTTTCTAGTAATTCATAAAGTCTATAAATAAATCTACACACGCCACTGACACTAGCGTAGCGACATCTGTTCGAAATATCGGTATTACCCACCAATTATTGCTTCAAGGTCATCGGTCGGCGTTTGAAAAGAACAAAGGATTTTTAAAGAGTTGGTCTACTTCTATAATCACTATGAGCTTACTCAACCACTTCACTAACTCCGTACACCCCCCCTCACCCGCCAGCCACACTTTGACTGGCATGCGCGGTGTTCACTTGTTCAGTATATTTATATTTATAAAAAAGCAATTTTAAATTTTTTAATCACTGGTAAAGGTCAGGCTTTAAAGGAGAAAATTTTAAGAGCATAAATTATTTTTTTCAAATTGGAAAATAAAATGTCTTTGTGGTGGTGCCATAGCTCCTTGGCTCCTTATAACGGGCCGCCACTACCGTTAGCGAATTGGTTGTAAAATGGGCCTTAAGGTGATGCACCCAATGATCACCCTCAAATTAGTCGCGACGGTCGTGGTTTTTCTTATAGTCAAAGACATTCTAGGAGAATATGTTATAGAGACTACCAGACGGTAATAATTGTTTGATGCCGGTTTTAAAATCTAAGGTTATGTAATTCTGAAGTCTAAACTGCACTGTTGCAATATTTAAAAAAAGTGAAAAATGAAAGGCTTTATAACATGTAATAAAATGCAAAATAAATAATTGTCACTTTACGGTATAAAAGATACCTAAAACATCGGGACACTAATATTTATCAAATGTAGGAACAATATTATAGATTGTGCATGCGCACACATTTAAGAGGTTCTTATAGTTTTATTGCTCTTTAGGACACCACATAGGGCAAGAACCCACCGAGAAATTTTTCATAACTTGCTGCTCCAGTCCGACACTATTTGCTTTCTTCAAGAAGATTTCCGCTATTGCCGCCGAGGGCGCCAATGCCCAGATAGCATGCAAGCTTGATTTCGGATTGATATACGCTTTTTTGGCTTACTTGGTTTGGTAAGTATACAGCAAACTTGTTGCAAGCTTGACATCCGCCGGCACAATTCGCTCACTTGATGCTTTTTACTTGGCAAGTGTACATATATCAAGCTTGATACAAACTTGACGTTTAGAGGCTCCAGCGCGCTTTATCTTCGGATAAGAGATTTTGCGTATAAGTATCAAGAAGTCTTTGTAAATAGTTGCCCAAATTCTGAAAGGTGGTACAATTCGATCTTTTAATAACCAAGATCATCAAACATACTAAGCAGGACTTCCATTCCATATTGGTCTAAGTTGCTGTTTATTATCAGAGGTTTTACGTGCCTAAAGCGGGTCCATAGATTTTTCTACATAGATGTTTAGATGTTCTGTAAGCATCATTTCTTGTACCTAGAATTTGAACGGCTGTAGAGTTCAAACCAAGTTTTAAATATTGATTACCATAGTGGCCATGTCTAGGTCTGGATCCGAGGGGGCCGGGATGCCTTGTAGACCCCATTGGAGCGTTTATCTAAGGATTATTAATTGCAAAACGGCTACTCATTGATGCGTTACGTTTTCTTGTATCTTCCTCATGCGTCAAACTGAAACGGGAGGAATAATCCTGACTTTTAAGCGGGGGTAAATTTGGTCTCTCTCGCCCCTTCCCATAACCTAACGATTCGAATTTAAAACGGGAGCCGATAAGACCTCTTTGATTTCTTTCGCATGCAGAAATTTCTAATTTTAGTAATCCACGCATCACAAATAATACAAAACGACTAATATTATTTAATTTAAAATTCTTGCATATTCTTTATTGTAATCTTAAGGGTTCTAAAGTCAGAAATACCCTAAAATACCGATTTACTAGCAAGTAATAAAGAAAGAACACGAAAGCAACTCAACTATGAAAATATAGCTAGAATCTACAGATTCCGATAGTGGCCTCAAGTGCTCCAAGTTGCCAGAAGAAAATTATCTTAGCCCGTGGCTAGATTTACGCTGCCGTTAGCATTTCCTCAAAAAATGTAATGAAAAGCTGGGTTTTATTTTAATTTCACTTTAAAAAATTATTCGACAAACAACACAAAAGATATTTTTAATTTTTAAATTTCTAGAAAGCTAGGCAACGCAAATGACACCCAAGATACTAAAGATGCCTATACACTAAGTGCTCCTTGCTGTATATTGAATCTCTGATTTTTAGTAAATAAACTTTTACTAGGGTTTACTGTTTTATTTATTTTGAATTTTATTTATTTTTATTTTGTTTTCTCTCTGCCCAACAAGAAACAATTTCTATAAAATAAAACTCGTTATGTTATAAATTGATATCTTATTACTAGTGAATAGTTTCTATGGAGTATTATTTCACAAACAATGTAATGAATAGTAATTATCTACAAATTCTATATACGTCAATACATAAACATTTTCATATGGAAGCATAAACACCACATGTGACCGGCCTAACAAGGAAATGTCACACAAACGGAATAATTATATTTCAGTCCCTATTAAACCATCGTCCTAACTACTATAACAATTAATAGCTTCCACCGAGTTCTAAAATTATCCTTACAAAAAACAAAAATAAACAAATAAGTAAATAAAACACATTTTCAAAAAACCCACACATCAGAAGCGCCACCGGCGGTTTCACGTTCACGCGTATAAATGGCCGGCGTCGGCTGGTCGACGCCAGGCGTCCCGTGCTAAATCCCTTTTTAGTTTCTTTCGAGTAGTAATTTCAACAGAATGGTGTTATTAAATGAAACGTGTCACTCGACCATATCAATATGTGATAAAAACAGCTGTGGTTTTGTGAGTTGATGGAACGGAAGAATTTCTTTTCTAAATAATAAAATATGAGAAAACAGCAACCGACGACTCAATTGCAAATCGATCATAATGACGATGACTGTGCGTCCTCGGTAAGTTTGCCTCTAAACGGAACTCCACTATACGTAATGGCTTAATGAGTCATTACTGTTTTTAAAATAACCCAGTGTTTGTCATTAAAATTGTTTTTGCATAAATTATTGAAAAACCACAAGATAATAACATTAAAATAAGAAATGCAAAATGAAAAAAAAAACGTGTTTTTTGGTGTGATGCAAAACATTAAAATAAAATTAGAGTATCCTTCGTTATACGGAAAGATCCAACCAAAGAATTAATCAGCGACTGGAAATATACAGATTTATTTAATATTTTATTGTGTTTTTACGTTCTTTTAATAACATTAATGAATGATTCCACAATGTTCGATAACAAGGAAAAATTCGATTATGCATTCAATATTCAAATTTATGCAATTCAATTAGTCATTCCTTTAATAAATAAACAATAATTAACAAAAATAAAAGTAACCGACTACAAATGAATGCATGCAAAGGTTATATTTTTAGTTTTCAAATTTACCTTCGTAGATAATAATCCATATTACGTATCAGCGATAGTTATTTCATTGCTATTGCATGATAATATTAATGACCAATGTCATACATTTAAATATATATTTTTCTTTGATTTCCCATAGAAAATCTGCAAGAGAATTTTATGATAATTCTATTGGAAAAGAATTATAAATTAAAATTCTTTTATTAGTGTGCTTTGATGATAAATGAGTGTGATGACAGTAAACTAACCTTCAAAACTGTTGCTGTCACTTTGACAACCAAGGTTAGGAATTTTACAAGTTACAATTTTCTTTAGCAAGAAACATTATGTTAAATAAATAATAAAATGGTTCATTAAAAATTATTCATTTAATAAGTTTTAAAAAAAGCCTTAAACAAAATTTTAATTGTGATTGGACAAGAAAGAAATTATTGGAATTCAAATGATTTTATCACGCGCGAAAACGGTAGAATTCATAATGGCCGTCGTGTGACATCACTTGATGTGTCTAGGTTTACCTAAATGAAACAGAAATATTCAATAAACTTAAATTCTAAGTTCATATGGTCAGTTCTACAACTATCATTCATGAATTATTTAAAAATAACAGAGATTATTCACAAACTATAAAAAAAAATCATATTAAAACTGTTTTAAGGGAAGATTTCATAATTTATGTTCCGATTATCTACATAGTGCTTTTAAATTGTTTATTTACAATGTTGATGTCACTGGTGACACTATAATTTGTAGCATTTTTGAAATTGGAAGTTGACAATTGAAAATTTCAGTCTTGAAGTTGAGACTTTGAAAATATTCCCAAAAGGGAAGCCTTACATTTTGTTATTAAAGCAAAACGACGTATTTATAGATAGAATTTGTGAAAAACAATTTGAAAATAACTAAATAGAAATATGACATACTGACATAACCTTGTTCAGCAATGGCAATTTGTAAATGACAGAAGCACGAGAAAATAAAATAAAGAAGTGGGGGACGTATCAAATGACGTCACACCAATCACAAAAGCGTTTACGGTCACTTGGATTTTTTTAAATAGTTTCGTATCTTCATTTAAAATTTTTTGACATAATTATATAATGAATATGTTTTTAACTTTGATTTTAGTAATCCACACATCTTAAACAATACAAAAACAATTAATATTCTTTAATTTAAAATGTTTGCATATTGGTGTTTTTCTGTCTTATTTAAAATTTAAGTTTAATTTAAAATTTACACCTGTAACTTCTACTGAACAAACATCTTCTACTAATAAATACCTTGCTACTGCTTTAAACAAATCTATGAATCTTACACTACAAAACGTAAGTGGAGAGCAGCTGATTTAAGAAAACCCGCGAATCCTGCATTACAGAATGTAAGAGTAATGAAGAACAAATGTAATGGCAATAAGGTTGATAAATGGATCAGTCGTCGAAGTAGTAGTAGAGAGCCAAGATTCCCAGGTAACTTCTTGATCGGCCCGACAAACCCGAGAGGACCAAAGGACCAAGAAGTTTAGAAGGAATGCGGGTACGATATGCCCGACAGGCTGAGAAGCCCGAACAGTCCATCAGGCCCAAGAGGTTTCAATGCCTCGAGAGACCTGAGAAGCTCGGAGGGTCGAAAAGGCCAAAAGGCCCGATGGCCTGAGAGGCCCAAGAGGTTCGAACGGCTCGAGAGGCCTGAGAAGCCCAAAGGGCCGAAAAGACTGGACGGCCTCAAAGGCCCGAACCGCCCAACAGGCCTAAGCGGTTTAAATGACTCGAGAGACCCGAGAAGCCCGAAGGGCCAAAAAGTCCAAAAAGCCCGACGGCCTGAAAGGCCGAACCGTTCAACAGGCCCACGAAGTTTGAACGGCTCGAGAGTCCCAAGAAGTCCGAAGGGCCGAAAAGTCCAAAATGCTCGACGGTACGACATGCCTGATATCCTGAGAGGCCCAAACGGTTCAACAGGGCCTAGAGGTCCAAACGACTCGAGAGACCTGAGAAGCCCGAAGGGCCGAAAAGTTCAAATTGCCCGACGGTACGACATGCCCAACAGCCTGAGAGACCCGAACGGTCCAACACGCCCAAGGGGTTCGGACGACTCAAAAAACCGGAGAAGCCTATTTTAAAGCGACAACCGTAAGTCAGAATGAGTCGGTGTTTCTAAAAACCAAAAGTATTTTCTACAACAGTCCGAGTTCTAACATGGGACTTATTATAATGTCGTTGTCTCTGTTCTTGGCTCCATCAGGGGTGTCATCAAGTAAGGCTTAATAGCATACCCACTATCACCTAAACTAACAATAATTATGTATTAAAATTATATAAGATAAAGCATCAAGTTTGTTTTTCTTACCCAACAGTAAGTCTCAAACTAGCGTCATGAGAGGATCCGGGCCACCAAGCTGCAATGTTTATAATTAAATATGCCTCACCGTCTACAATCTGTACTACATTTAACGAAAGTAATTTTTCTGATTTCGAAATACTTCTGCATTAGCTCCACTTTTAAAGAAAAATATTTATACAAAATTCTACGCAGGTGCTTAAAAGTAACAGTAAAGAAACTACCAGGTGACTGAATCCTTATGTGGTTATCAGCAATAGTCCCAATAACCTTAGGTAAAGCTGCTTTGTCATAAAATTCCCTTTGAATCCTTGCAGTGGCGTTTTCATTTTGAGGTAGCTTGATATACAGTGCGAACGCCGCCAACTCGGGAACGATTTAAATAAAAAACTCTGTGAATCTGAGCCCAAAATCATCGTATACGTCAACATTATTTTCTAATGGGGCATTTAACACATGGGCTGAAATGTCCCAGGCCTAACAAAGAAAACACGATTTTTTTTGTTCAAAATTAGCTTTATTCATCAACGTAGTTTCCATCAAGAACAACGCAATCATTCCAGCGCCGCTCTAACATTTCAATACCACTTTTGTAGAACGATTTATCTTTTGCCTCAAAATAGGACTCAGTTTCAGCGACAACCTCTTCATTCGAGCGAGATTTCCTACCGGCAAGCATTTCTTTTAGGTCTGCGAACAGCCAGTAGTCGCTGGGAGCCAAATCTGGCGAATACGGTGGATGTGGGAGCAATTCGAAGTTCAATTCATGTAGTTTTGCCATTGTCTTGATTGACTTGTGACACGGTGCGTTGTCTTGATGAAACAAAATTTTTTTCTTTGCCATATGCGGTCGTTTCTTTGCAATTTCGGCCTTCAAACGCTCCAATAACGCTATATAATATTCACTGTTGATGGTATTTCCCTTCTCAAGATAGTCGATGAATATTACACCACGCACATCCCAAAATACCGAGGCCATAACCTTTCCAGCCGATTGTTGTGCTTTCGGTCGCTTTGGACAAGGTTCACCAGATGACGATCGTTTTGATTCCGAAGTGAAGTGATGGATCCATGTTTCATCCATTGTCATATCGACGCAAAAATTCCGGTTTGTTACGTTTAAACATGGCCAAACACTGCTCAGAAACACCAACACGTTCTTGTTTTTGGTGAACAGTGAGCAAACGCGGCACCCACTTTGAGCAGAGCTTTCTCATAGTCAAATGCTCATGCAATATAAAGCCAACACGTTCTTTTGATATTTTTAGAATGTCAGCTAACTCACGCAACTACACTTTTCGATCATTCAAAACGATTTTGTGGATTTTTTTGATGTTTTCTGGTGTTACCGCCTCATTTGGACGTCCACTGCGTTCTGCATCATCGGTGTCTCTACGACCACGTTTGAAGTCAGCAAACCAACGTTTTATTGTTGTTTCTGATGGAGCGGAGTCCCCATAACACTTTTCAAGCCATTGCTTCGCTTGAACGGTATTTTTTCCCATCAAGAAGCGGTGTAAAATTAAAACACGAAATTGTTTTTGATCCATTGTTTTGAAAATAACAAAAGTAGCGTCACTCTTAGCACAATAACTCACAAAATAATGAATAGAATATCATGAAATTTTAACAGCTGTCTTTTGAAGGTTAGTACTAACTGAAAAAGCGGTGAATGCAATAGAACTAGCGCCATCTATTTGTTAGGCCTGGGACTTTTCAGCCCATGTGTTATTTGAATGATTTTCATTTTTTCTTACTTACTTCTTACTTCATCTTTTCATACTAAATATGACACAAATCTGACAAAGCTGCAAACAGAAAATGTTTCTATTCTATTTCTAGTACAATACAAAATTAGTTCCTAATTTTGTGTAGTAACTTTAGCACTACAGATTGTATAATTACAAACAGGCTTAAGGGAAAAGCGTATAATGTCTTGTATTCTTCTAGGTTATAAAATTATAAAGGCAGTTGAAACAGCATTATGTCTTTAAAAATCGTTCGTCAATTTTGATGCATTTTCGACGTGCTACATACGTTTCATGGTCAGATATGGCCTTTTTGAAGATCTAAAAATTCTTTTTAAATAAAAATTACTTAAAATTACAAGAACATTTCGAAGTCTACGAAAAACTGCAAGACTGCCCGTTGAATATATGACGTCAAACTGAGAGGCAGTTACGTCAGGGTTGTTGTCAGGGCAACTAAGACATCCCTATCCTCTGTGGACAAGTGCATGACAAGTGTTTCTGTTTATTTACATTTAGGAGAGACATAACCTGCCAAAACTGTCACTAAGTTGCAATAAATTGCGTTTCTGGAGCAAAATTGAACAAAAATATTTTATACGAAAATTATTTAATACATATGTATACACTGTTCACGATGTTTCTGGGTCGTATATGGCAAAATGACAGTTTGAGTATTGTAAACTGAGCTGTCTATCTATTAACTCGGCTTGTAAAATCTTATTGACTTTAAGGTTATGATTTTATGACAGTTTGACCTCACGCTGTTGCCTTTTTTTTTTGTAAATCTGTAAATCGATTACACTAAAAGATTATTTCAGGAAAATTTCTATTTATTTATATTTATAAATCAAAGTTTTATTGTTTTTATTTATAATCTTTGGCATTCTTCTTAATTGGCATTAATAGATGCAAAATATAAAAAAATCTGATCATTTTTTAACAAAACAAAACTAATCGGTACTAAACGTTTATGTAAAATTTTTGATCGCGCAACGACGCCAAATACAGACGCAGGTACGACAATTTTCAAGAAAAAAGGAAGCAACACTTCCAAACATGAAAGCATGGCCTGTTACGATCCAGAAACATCGTGAACGTTGTATATTAATACCTCAGAATTATTATAATAATGCTAAACAAAAAATGTAGTGGATGTTAAAGTTAAGCATACATGTGGTTAATGTTAGAGTTAGAACATGCTTCTTGTGAATTTAATTATGTGTGGTTCAGAGAACAATGAAAAACAGTAAAGCCGCGGGTAATTTAGTACACTGCAATTTGTAAAACATCAAACTCATGAAGAAAGCAGGAGATTTAGCTGTAAAAGGATAGAATTTAAAGAAAATTATGATCTTGTATGATGAAAGGTTAGGCCGTAGTATAATGCCAGATTGAGATCGATGACTTAAAGAAATCATACAACAATGAAGAAAACAAACTTGTAAACTTGCTCCAGCATCAGTTTTTTGGAAGTAATTCCAAATAAGAAAAATCAATAGTTTTAGAACTTCATAATCTAATAATATGTAACAAAATAGTTTGTTATAAGATTATTTTATTTATTGACAGTAGCTGTTATATGTATAGGTTAGGTACTAATTCCTAATAACACAGTAAACATGACTTTTTAACCTATAATTTTGCAATCTGTCACTTTGCAGATGAAATACACCATTTGCAGACGCCTACCTTCTATTTTCACTTTAATTGATATTGTTTTTCGAGTTTAAAATTAAGTTGATTCTTAGTAATTTGATTACCTTTATGAACAGATCACCGGGAACACCGCTGTATCCTTAATGTCACTTGTAAATGTTTGTATGTCATCATTATTATGACATTTTTAACATTAGGGTTACGTTGATTCAAAATTTAAAAAATAAGCAAAAAGTATACACTTAAGACTCTACATTGTGCATAATTTATACACCATACATAAATGCAATTTTACGGGTCCTAAAATAAGCGTATTCAGAAATACGACCCAATAACGACTTTTCTTGCCCGAAAATAGATTTTGCACGTAAAGATTAGAACATCGTATACCTATATTGACTAAGCTTATCACAAAAATTTTTTGTAACATACTTTTAATCGTTAATGTTGAAAAGAAATAATACGTATTCAAGCGTAAGAACATAATTAATAAATTACAGGTACACTGTTAACTATTTAACATGCAGACACAACACAATGACATAATACAAATATGGGCCTAAAACACAACGGCTCGTGCTTGACATTATTCTAACCCAAAGAAGAAACAATAATAACGACATACCTTTACTAATTAAAACCACTTTGAAGGTCTCCACACAATTCTAAAATCGCTAATATATATTTCTTCTTCGTTCTTTTCAGTCTCAAATACTGGAACGGGTGCAGTCAGATAGGGTAACACTAACAAAACCGGAAGAGGATCGTCGAAGAAGAACGATTATAGTTGAAAAGAAGAATGGTTCTTACGGATTTACCTTACAAAGCTATGGTATACATTACAAGAAAGAGCAAGAGATTGAAATGATAACGTACGTGGATTATGTGGATTACGACGGGCCCGCTTATCGAGCCGGAATGAGGGAAGGAGACGTTATTTTATCAATTAATGGTACGGATATGGAAAAGGCTGACCATAAAACCCTAGTCAACTTTATTAAAAACTGTGATTCTAGAATGAGAATGGTTGTTCTGTTTGAAGACTGCGTAAGAAAGGTATAGTACACTGTCTTTCCTTGCCAATTATAATTTCTTACTCATCATTCCTATCTTATTACAGGTGGAACTCCATATGCGCTACATACAACTCCAACGAATTCTCCAAAGCAAAATGAATGAATTAGAAAAATTGTGCCTTCGAGAACGGCAACTTTTAGAAGGAAAATGGAAAACGCATAGTCTTCCAGCTCGGAAAAAAGCATCCCAACCATCAGAAAGCGGCGATCCTGGCACCCCGACCCAAACCACTTACACTTATTGCAGGCCGACAGTTTCCACGGAAGACGTCGCTAAAATCCAACAAAAACAGCCTCCACCACCAACGGTTATGTTAGCCTATCAATATTTAGACCACAGATACCGTTACGTACTCCAACCATCTACCACAAGCAGTGGCGAATATTTGCTGACTTTTGAACCTCCACGATATAAAGGCGATCAACACCATTTTATAGTAAAAACTCCATGCGATCCACCACAGAAACAAAATAAAGGAAACCAAACAAACGGAAGCGGTAGTAAAAATAAAAAGAACGTCGATTCTTGTCACGGTTATGCGGGACATTTATGCAATCCTTGCATTCAAGCGAATAATAATGGCGATAATACGAGTTTGGAGGCCTACGATTTAGCAAGTCCGTGTTGTGACCCGCATTGCGTGCCGAATGCAAGGCGGCGTTCTAGAAATCATAAAGATCACAGAAAGAGAGAATCTAAGACTGGGGAGACGCAGACGGAGCCTCAACAAAGGCCTCGTCCACATTCCCAAGCATCTCAAACTCACATTTCCAGCTCTCAACAAACGCAGTCCGTTCCTCGTAGATACTTTCAGTTCGGTGCTGGTTTAGTTAGTCAATGCAGTCTTCATTCTTGTACTTCTAGTGAACTCAGCGCTGTGGCTCCAACTACTACGGGCGAGAGCTCGGCGAGTTATACTACTTCTTTAAGCACGGACACTCTGTATTGGGATGGTTCTGGTGACGTCAATTCTTCTAGACAGCAAAGCGTTAAATCGGCAGCTAAATATGATTACCAGCATAGGTGTCCTTCTACTACTGCTCATGTACCAGAACCGATATACATCCAATATAATCCTTCCAAGCCAAAATCTTGGGATAACCTTGCAACCAAGGCCATCGGTGGTTATGGTTTCGGTTACGGTTACTTAGATACAACGAAGTGTACAACAGGAAAATCTCATAATAGAACTCAAAATGTAAAAACATCTCAACCAAATACTCCTCAATATTTTCGTATCTGTAGAGAAACTCACGCAGGCCCATCCGGATGTTCTAGTCAACCGTCCTCTATTTACGGCACTTGCACATCCCAGAGAAGATATATTCAACCAACAAAATCAACAGAAAGTTTACTCTCTGTACCGAAATATTCCAGTGAAGTTTTGTCCGATTCCAGTCTTAGTTGTGAATGTCTCGATCCTGTTTCTCCGGGACCTGAAAGCGGCGACGGTAGATTTTTTCAAAGCCCCAGACAAAGCGTTATAAGTCCAACAGACCCAAACATGGGCTACTACAGCACCAGACGAACTTCAAGAAGTGAAGCTCAAAGAAATGTGTCGGTTTCTACTAGTTCAGAAGCGACAAGACTATGAATAATCGATTCTAAATAAAATACCAATAATGATAATAATACTAATAATAATAATAAATAATATTCGAGAATTTCTACAGTGCTTTTTTGCGTATTTTGAAAGGAAATTTTATCAAAATCGAGTGAACTTTATTTAGAGGCCTTAAATATATCATTACATGCCGGACAGGAGAAGAATTCACAAACGCAACATCATTACATTATATGTAGTGTTTTGATACTTTTTAAATTATTGTACGTATGTATATGTATTTATGTACATAGTAGAGGTGCTTTTAAGTAGATAATAATAACATATTATATATTCGCAAAATTAGTTAGGTTACATTCAACTGCTTGAAAAGAAGAAAACTAAAGGAAGAAGGGTTGTAAAAATGTTTTGTTATCGTTTTTAAGAATTAAACGAAACAATTTTTTAAATTTTTAAATAGATCTGATCTATTAAATACATTAGGTGTGTTCATTATTATTAATTATAATGAAATAAGATGATATAAAGACTATTATAAAATTTGTTGTTACTAATAGTAAATTCTTTTTTCTTGTGTTAGCACAATGTTAATTTTTTATACATATATAAATAATTAAAAAGATTGTGTGTAAAAATGGTGATTTTACGTTTTATTAGATTTTCTTTCTATTGATTTGTATCTAAACAACAATAAAAAATTATTAAATCTGCAGTTTATCATTCACGTGACCGCAAACGCTGTTGTGATTGCTGTAACGTCGTTTGATATGACCCCCCACCTTTTTTTTGTTTTCTGTGCTTTTCTCATCTACAAACTGTCATTGCTATATGAGGTTATGTTAGTATATCAAATTTTTATGTGGTTATTTTCCATTTGCTTTTTATCAATTTTATGTAAAATCTATAAATACGTCGTTTTGCTTTAGTGACAAACTGGAATGTTTTGTGTTTTTTGAAATATTTTTGAAATTTTAACTTCAAATTTAAAAATGTAGTGTCAATGAATGCGCCGCCAACATTATAAATAAACAATCTGAAAAAAAATATAAATTAAAAAATTTCCCTAGTAGTTTAATGTACTATAAAATTGAAAGAAATTTTTATTGTTTTTAAACTTTTGTGAATAATTATTTTATGTACAACCGTGAGATATATCTTATAAATCGCACTCTCTGGGATAACGTAATGTTTCAGATTACCGCACGCACACGTAATCTAAATCATACCGCACACGTGCGATAATATTTTCAAATTTGTTTACTGTTTACACTGTTGCTAAAGTGCGTTGCTGTCATTTTGAACAATGAGATTCAGCTGTTACTTTGAATTAATATTCACAAAATCTTGATCGAAAGTAGTTAGTCCATGATTGAGAGCAGCAAAAACGGTTTCATTTGCAAAAAATTCAACGGTTCTACATAAAATTTTGTACACAATTCGTGGGATACACTATTATCGCACTTACAGGGTTACGCAAAACTCGGGCTAACGGCCTCGTTTGCGCAATTTCCATGTTTATGCTATAATAATGTGTGTATCCCACTTATTGCGTAAATAACTATTATATTTCTGCACATTTTGTTATAGTTGTAGAATTGGCTATGAATTTAGACTTTAAGTTTATACTGAATATTTGTGTTTCATTCTTAATATATCAAGTGACGTCATACGACGGCCATTATTTTGCGAAATTTTCAAATTTAATAGTATATTATTCAACGAGCACATAATGTAGGCTATTATTCAAGAGGATGAAGTTTACACGCTCGCCTTCGGCTCGTGTGTAAATCATCCGAGTGAATAATGCCCATTATGTGCGAGTCGAATACGACGTTTTATCTACGATTCTAACACTTCTAAGAAAAATCTAGAGGTGGACTCCCTTGAGAGAGGCGATGTTCAAATTCTTAAATATGCAGAAGTCAATGAAAGTAAACAATCTTCACAAAGAGAGTTTTAGACCTGGAATACATAGATCATCTGAAGATGATGTCCAAATTCTTTCAGTTTCTTTTCTGACAATAAATAGTTTGAGATTATTACGATTTCTATTTTTTTTATACCTATAAACAGGCAACCAATAAAATACCACCAGTGAATAAAATCCATAAAACACTAGTGTTTTATGAATATGGTTATATCCCTATGGTTACGCGTATAACGACTATATTATCGAAGAGCCGTAAATAAAAAATATAAAGTTATAATATTTTGTATCATCTACAAGTCTCTATTGTAAAAAAAAAAGCTTTCAATTGTTCTATATGTCTTATGCCACAAATGAAAAATTAAAAATCACCGTCTACTTGATTTATTATAACTGTTTACCAATTTTATTTTTATTTCTCTTGTAAATTAAGTTAGTCATAGATTGTCCATAGCGTTGAAAGCAGCGTAAATATTCTTTTTAAACCTTTTTTTTAAAACCCGCCGGCAAACCCTCTACTTTGTTCCTTAATTTCTTCCTGAACCAACGTGATTACATCCATAAAGTCCTATTTCCTACCATCATTTAGTTCTTTGGCTTCCGAATCAAAGCATCGTACACCGGAAACCTGGTCCACGTATCTTTCTCCCAAACCCCAATCCTAAAAAATTCACTCCATAACAATGGCTCAAGACGTGCGCCTCGGAACTGTTAACCTTAACGACTGGCACAACAAACGCCCGCTAATTGAGAATTTGGTCTTCACGGACCACATCCATTTTAAAAAGTCTTAAAAGTTTCCTGTTCCTATCCAGGTTTCGGATATTTTACAAGGACAGCCCCGGTGGCCGAGCCGGAGTGGCTCTTGTCGTCCACCGCAGGCTTCTCGCCAGCGATTTTCAGGTTCCTTAACAGTTTTCGAACTTACACGCCTGCGCTGTTACCATCTACCTGCCGGACAGCGTCTCCGTACACATCTTTTCCATTTATATTTCGCCCACAGACCCACTTCCAGTTGACTTTTTCGAGCTCGTAGTCTCGCTTCGGCGATTTCGACGCTCGAAGCACGACGTTCGAAGACCCAAAGAGCCAACAACTGGCAGACTACATGCTCAGGCTTCCGTTGTTCCGGATTCTCAACGAACATTCCACATATTTCACACACCTGGGTAGCTACATCATAGACCACACTTCAAGACTCCGGCTAATATTGCAGTCCTATCGCCTCTGACAATCTGCCACTTGTCACCGACTCTACCCTATTCCAAGTCCAGAGTCAACTATGATATCCGCCTCGATCACGACATCTCCTCCCCACCCGCCTTGACGTCCCAACTTCGAATTTCCCGCACCTCCTCCCGGACATTATCCTCGAGAAGGAAACCGCCACCGAGGCGCTCGCTTCCGGCAAGAATTCCGCCCTGGGGAAAAATTCCCCTGCAAGAAGAGCCCTCCGACATCTACAACCTGTAGCTATGGTTCTACTCATCCTTATATTTAACTTTTGTCTTTGCTGCGGATACTTCCCTTCCGCTTGGAAGGAGGCAATGGTGATCATGATTCACAATCCAAACTCCTTCAGGTCTATCGGGTCGTTTGGATTTCTCGAGCCTGTCTGACCTCGTGGGTCTGTCGGGTCATACAGGTATGTTAAACCTTTGGGAGTTTTCGGCCCTTTGGGCTTTTTGGATCTGTCGGTCCGTTCGGAGCTCCGACATATTGGACCGTTCGGGCCTGCGGCCTGTTGCAGGGATTTATTTGGGTACCTCAAGTTTATCCCCAGTCGGATCTGGGGCCTGTAGAGGCCACGATTGGATCAAAAGTTACAAATTCTCTAAAAATAGGAAGCTCAAACAAATAACAGAGGTTATGTTTACAATTGAATGAGCCAGAATTAAAAGGAATTAACACCCCAAATGCTAAATGTTCAGAATCAGTCTGTTTTAAGACCACACACACATTAATTATTAGGATGTACTCGTACATGTTTATTATCTAAACATTTTAAATACATAAATAAATCGCAACCGGTGTTTCAACATGACCTCAAATTGTAGGAACAGTCTCCTGAAATCGCTCATGACTGACTTTTGACTATTTATTGGAATTAGCAATACTGATAATGTTAAAAGTGATTGAGACAATCTTCCTCATGTGGATATGAACACAGTTACATAGTTTCATGCAAAAAGTCCAAACTCGTTAAGTGCCGAAGTTCGGTTGAACTAAGAAAAAGAAAAAGAGTTTGATTGCTTGCTTCTTTGAGTTAATAGCGGATGAAAGTGTCGATGTGCTTTTTCCAAATAAGTTTCTTGACTAGAACTATACCTAGCTTGTTTTTCCATGGAACGGGTTGATTGTTGATGTAGATTGTAGACTGGAGCTGGTCATCTTTTGGCGGAGAACACGGTCACACATTTTTACGAATTAATTTCTGCATAGCATACCCAGAGCCAATTTTAGATTACTTCTGCTGCTGTGGCCAGTCTAACATAACGTTTTGACGTTCATATCTCAGGGTCGCCGGCATATGAGGCTGTGTTAATGTCTTAGATCCTCGAAAGGTCTCCGACTAAGATAGAATACAGTTGTACTCCTCTGTAGATTGATCCTTAGGTAGTCGTCTCCTTTTTCCGGATTAATTTCTATACACCATGTCTGACGTCAAGTTTCGGTATCTCCTGCTGTTGTAGCTATCTTCTAGTTATCAATTTAGAATCAGGTTCTTGCGCTTATATTGCCGTGTCATCGGTGGCGGCTTCCGTTCTAGGAAGGCCCTTGACTAAGATAAAATACAACTGTAATTCTATATTCTGATGGACAGATCCTGAGTATTTTAATTCTGAACAGGAACAACGCTAACAATTTTACGAGGTCTGCATTGCTGTTGTTATTATAGTACCTTGTATATCGTAATGCCACACTTTGTCGAACACCTTATAAACCTCTAGGAAGATGGCACCTGTGTCATTTCTTTGATAGAAGTTTTCAGGATCTAGTAGGTTGTAGAAAGGCCTCGTTGTCTTGTATAATGTTGTGGTCTTTGTTCTGGCTTCGGAATGATTATCACATCAGCAGTGCTCCATCGCGTTGGAGAGTGATAGAGCCTCAAAGTTCTTAAACAGGTTTCTCAGAGCGTTAATTATACCATTTGGGCTGGGTTGTTTTCTTTGTTTTCGTTGCGCGGATATAAGAAAAATGACAAATGAAAACATTTCTCATCCCAAATTCGTTTTTCGTTCCTTTTCTGTTCTTTCATAATCAGATAAGTAAATTCTGGAGAGTTTTCAAGTTAGCTAACTCGGGAAAAGTTGTCGATTTAGACAAAAATGTTAAAAGCTAAGAACGAATTTAAGAATTTGAAATACATACTTGCAGGGGCCGAAATTCACAATCCCGGCCCGACTAGAGATAAAATTGAAGCGGTTCGAAACTACCCGAGCGGCCCAACGGAGAAGCCCTAAGAGCCGAGAAGTCCAACAGACCCGATAGGCTTGAACGGTCCAACAGGCCCTAGGGGTCCGAACGGCCCGATAGATCAGAGAAGCTCAAAGAGGCGAGAAATCTAAAAGGCCGAGAAGTTCAAAAGTATCGACAGGTCCGAAAGATCCGATAGACCTGAAAGGCCTGGGAAGTTTAAAAGGACCAACAGTCCCGAACGATCCTACAGACCCAAAAAACCCGAAGGGCCGAAAAGTCCAAAAGTACCGACAGTAGGGTGACAAGATTTTTCCGACTTTTTTTTTCTTTCAAAGCTCGCACGAAAAAATGTTAATTTGATGCATCTGAAGAGCTTTATCCAAGTATCAACTCGTTTAAAAATTTTTGAGAGGTTGATCAAGAATTTTAAAAGTCTCAAAAAACAAAAGAAATCAATTTTTCTTTTTTAGTTTTTCAGTTTCTCACTATTTCAATCTTTTCTATGTAGATTGTAAAGAAACATACTAAAATTTGAAGTCGAAATATTAATATTTAGAGGTCGCTCAATAATTTTAAAAATAAATTTCTATAAACTTTAATGGTTTTGAGCGACCTTTAAATATTAATATTAAGACTTGATCTCATTATAACTACTATTTTATAGTACAATTAATTAATTTTAATCATGAGCATTATTGAAATTGAAAACTATGATAAAAGACAAATAGTTACAATTAATATTAATATATAAAGGTCGCTCAAAACCATTAAAAGTTCATTAAAGATTTATTTTTAAAATTATTGAGCGACATTTAAATATTAATATTTTGACTTTTAGAATTTTAGTATGTTGCTCTACAACCTACATAGGAAATTGAATTAGTGAGAAACTGAAGAACTAAAAAAAGAAAAATTGATTTTTTGTTTTTTGAAACTTTTAAAATTCTTGAGCGACCTCTCAAAAATTTTTAAACAAGTTGATACTTGGATAGAACTCTTCAAATGCATCAAATTAACATTTTTTCATGTGAGCTTTAAAAGAAAAAAAAGTCGAAAAAAATTGTCACCCTAACCGACAGGCCCGACAGACCTGAAAAGTCCGAAGGGCCGAGAACTCTAAAAGGACCGGCAGTCCTGAACGGTTCGACAGACCCAAAAAGCCGACAGGTCCGAACGGCCCAGGAAGTCCGAAGGGCCGAGAAGTTCAAAAGTATCGACAGGTCTGAAAGGCCTGACAGACCCGAGAGGCCCGAAGGGCCTGCAAGTTTAAATAGACCAAGTCACGAACGGTCCTACAGACCCAAAAAGTCCAAAGGGCCGAGAAGCCTAAAAGGATCGACAGAAGCACAGACCCGAGAAGTCCGAAGGGCCGAGAAATCCAAAAGGTATAACAGGCCCAAACGGTCTGACAGGGTACAACGGCACGACGGGCCCGACAAGACTGAACGGCCCGATTGACCGGACGTAGGCCCGAAACGTTCCATAAATTTCTAAACTAAGGCCCGGTGTAAAGGCGCGATTAGGAAAGCTTCTTAAGGCGTCCTCGCAGTGGGGAAGCCAGCTAAAGGGGGGAGGGACTATTTTATAAAAACTTCATGATAGAGACGGAATTTATTCAAATGTTCAAGTTTCTCTCCGTTTCTATTAACTCGTTTTACCGACCGGTTTCTGCAAAAAGCTCTGAAGATGAGGTGATAGAGTCTTAATTTTGTAAATTGATTCTGTCTGCATTTCTTCTGCTTAGCCAGATTTGGCTGCATTTGCATTGGTATTATATTCTGTTCAAATGCTTTAAAATTAACCAAGAAGGCTTTGTGGTTGCTGATATGAGGTAAATCACTTTTTTTGTACGTTCATACCACTGCGTTTGTTTTGAACAATTGCTTTGAAAACTGTTGCGTAAGTCTTAGTCTCTTTGTGTATTTGTTGAATATTAAACTTAACAGTTAATTTAGATTATTTGTAAAAGTAAAACGTTTATGTCAACAAATAAACATTTTCTTTAAAATTTTCCATTAATAGATTTTATTTTGTTGCTACTGACTGCTTAACCTTAAAATGACAACTGTCAAATAATACGACTAATAACAAGCATAAAAACTAAGAAAAAGGATTTTCTGCGTCAACTTTTGCAGCTTAGAGTTGGCTGTGTTGCTAGTTGTCACTTAACGGCGAATAGCGTACGTGTTGTCATAACAACGTCAAACAAGGCTAAATAAAAAATGCGACCAACTTTTAAAATATTTATTTTGCGGAAAATTCAAATTGTCATCATCAGTCATTTTGGATCACTCGGTATACTTAAATGCCGTTCTTTAATGTCCAGTATTTAGGCGTATTTTGTATTTTGTACTTTTTTCTAATTATACAATAACTGAATTATAAATTTTGAAACTTGATGTCAACTTTTATCAAATTCTTATAAAAACCTACTCTATAGTCTTCACAAGTTTGGTTCTCAAATATAGGTGTGATACCTTCAGCTGAGTTTTGACTAATAGTTTTTGCCGAGCCTACTAACCTATTGGAGTACCTACTACAACAGGCTAGATAAAAAGTAAAAAGAGTTATTTGTGAGAGAGGAAGAGTAAAAGAAAAAAAGAGAAAATATCGAAATTCGAGATAAAGAGAACGGTCGATCAGCCATTGTTCGTAGAGAACAGCTTTTAAGCATGTGATAAGGCGCAAGTAGTAGGATCCTATGTACCTTAACGGCGAGCAGCTGATTCAACTGAGAAAATCGTTTTCTGTATTAATCTTTAATGAGGAATTCATCAAAAACCATGGGAGGGAGGCATCATGCTTCTGTGATAATATGAGAGAATATTTTTCTTTATTAATATTTCCCCCAACATTTCTCTCGCTTTTATTACAATAAAAAGAAACGGAAACAAGATAATCGTAGTTTCGTCTTCACAGTCTTCAATTCGGCACGAATCTCCCAATTATGTCAGTGAAAAATACTGGGGTTGCTAAAACTCTAAATTTTATTGATAGTTAAATCAGTACACAATGAAAAATGTAAAAATTAGGAACATATAAAGTTTTCTTATTTCCAGTAATCAAAATAAACAGAAAATGCGCTTTTTACTTTTTCGTTTCTAAACGAATTCTAAGTTAACTTTAAAAAGCATCTTCCTACGAACAACCATTCAATCATTTATTGATATCCATATCACCCAATTAATTCGAGAAAATCTATAGAATTCATAATAGGAATTTTCAATGTTGTTAATTTTATATTTTCTTAGAATTCTTCTTTAAGCAATTCGAAACTTTAAAAAGTCCCAATTAATAATCTTTTTATTCTATAATCATCAGAGGTAATGACTTCACCAATTTCCATTTTCTAAGAAAATTAAAAATTATAAACAAATTCATTGAAAAACGAAGATAATTACGCATGTTTTGATTTCATTCGGTTCTTCTCATACAGGTTCACTTAAGAATATTCCTTTAAAAAAAATAATGATAATAATAATAATAATAATAATAACATAATAAATCTTTAAATAAAGAGAGCGAGACAAAATTATGGTAATCCTTCCTTTTTTCCACAAGAATGACGTGTAAAAATTGTAACGTAGATAAGGGTTCGTGATATGAACAAAAACAACTTTTCACATCGGCTATTTCTATCTTTCTCTTGTTAAATTGGAAAATCGAGTATTCCTAGAAAGAGACGGGGGCAAATTTTAAACGAATGAGGCAGCTTTCGGCGTGCAGCAAAAACTACAACAAATACGAGGACCGCTTTTTAGCGTAGCGTACAACTAGCGTCACGGTGACTGTGTGTGTATGTGTTGTCGTGTTATAAAAGTGTTCCTCTCGCGTTTATACAGAATTTCCCCCTTCGGAAAATTCTGCACTTCTAATTAATTTTTTTGATATTATTAAGTGTTAACGTTAGCCGCAGTTATGTTAATATTGCAATGTCAAAAAGGGCAGTAACGTTTACCAAACCTGAAGAACCTAGTTTTTTAAGAAAACTAAAGGAGCAAATTGGATACAAGGAGGGCCCCACTGTTGAAACGAAAGTAGGTTAGGTTGCAACGAAAACTGCATCTTTTACTGTTCTTTATTTTAAATTTTAGAAAGAGCAGTTGGATCCTGTCACGCAGGAGGATCTCGAAGACAACCCGGAGGAGCAGCCCACCGTCGTCGTCCTTCAGCCTGGTGATCTTTCCGCCGAAGAAGCTGCCCGGATTAAAGACGAATTAAAAAAGGGTGAGATGCTACGGTGAAAATGTTGTTATCGTTATGTTAGGGAATTGCAGTGTTTTGACATTTATGCACAGTTATGACAAATAAATGCAATTAATACCTAACCTATACCGGATGCCGATTACAAGAGCAGCGCACTCGTCGTCGTCTAGCTTGAAGTGAATTAGATCGACTCTTTTCGGAGAATTTTGATGCGCTCGTGTTTATTGCCATGCGCATTCATGTGGCGGGAATGAAACCTGAAAGTTTACAAATACTCATTACGTATAGAAACGAAATAAAATCTTGAAGAAGAAAAGAGCGACACTAAAGAAAAATTTTTAAATAACTGCCGGTTGCTTAAAATCCCGAGGAGAATCGTATTTAAGCGCTCATGTTCTTTTTTTTATATCGCGGAAATGAAATTTCGCACCCCATCTTTCGCTCTACACGTCAGCAATGAGTAGAACGAAGAAAGGATCAAAGTTTTCATTGCAGAGGCGGCAGAAACGTGTATTTTCTGGATCACGTGACGTATTTTAGTTCACAAACTGTTTGAAGGAAGCTTACTCCCCTTTTTCGTGAAAATGGTTGGGTCTTGCGATGTGAAACGGTATTTTGACTCAATCTGCTTAGATAACTTTGCGTTAAATAACTATTTATGGCATTATTACATGGCTTAAATATCTTATTTTTTTCCTTAATTCTCGGTCTTCTTAATTTTCCAATTTTTCCCCGAAAGAATATTTTGGAAATTATCCCTTTTATTTGATTTCCCATTCAATATTATATCTACATACATTTGAGAAAAACACCGTCTTAAAATCAATAACTCCTTTAATTCTGGCATTCATATTTTATTTAACAACTTAATTTTGGTAAAGCTAAAATTTATTGTTTTATAATTGGAACAGACATCGTTATTGAATGCTATCATTGCAATTATTATACTTATTACTAATATACGAGCAATCAATTTTAACCTACCCCAAAGGGTCCAATTTTGCGACATATTTCTTCAATTAGTTTTCGTTCAAATTCGATCGATGCACGTTATGGTTTCATCTTGGGTATCTACAAAAAAATTGCTATCTAAAACATCTTTATTTTCTTACTTATAAATAAATTAACATTTATTTCCCGAAAATTATCTTAATTCTTTAGATATTCCTTACTCTGTTAGATTCTGCAACACGTATCGAAAACTCGCTAGGTATAAGTCTTCTTGAGTTTCTGATTTCTTTGGCAACGAAACTTATACCTTTTAATACCTACCAGACATAAGCATAAACGACTGTTATTTCTTTAACAGGTTATTTACCAGAATGAACTTTGTATTTGTTTTCTTAGGAATTAAAGGTTATGTAGCTGACATTTTGAAATTTTAGGTTATATTTCATATCGAAATTTAATTGTCTTTCCTAAATAAAATAAAGAAATAAGAGAATAAGAAAATTTTTAAATTAAATACAAGATACTTACTTCTGTAGTACAGGTAAAACTCATCTTTTGCTCACGTGACTTTTCAGTTTATCTATTATGTTAAATATCTGTTATAAACCGTTTTCTTTTATACTTTCAATTGTATTCGTAAATGATTTTAAATCGATCTCGCAAAAAACCGAGCATTTTAAATACTTACTTAATCAAAATCTTTAATTTCAAATTATAAACACTGACAGGTGTCAACAGAGTTCTATTTTCTAGGTTATGTTTATAACCTTCACGTATTTTTATTAGTTGGTTCCAAACAATATGCATAGCAACCGTTCTTATTGATGAAGACCGTGTTAGTCGTTAATCTTACCTTGTTAATTTTCATTTTTGAGGAATTACTCATTAAAATCAATTGATACAGCAGTTGCAACCACTTATGTTAGTTGTATTTTATCTAATTTATGTTCCTGGAAAGCATTATGCAGAATATATTTCAAGTTTTAGTGTAAAATTAAAATATCTGGAAAGAACAAATAAAGAGGGGTTAGGTGTCTTTTTTCAAGATAATTTTGGTTCCTGTCTCCATTAATTTGCTGCATATGCAATAATTATATTAATAACACAGCAAAATATCAGAGAGATAGCAATTTAAAAAAAAAGACTTGCATGCTAGCTGATGATCTCTAATTATAACCGTTTCTTCAAACCGATTAATACAGATTTCAGTAATATTATGATCTTTTTGAAGAGTTCTTCATTTTAAAGCATCTTCCTGATGTGTTAGCTATAAAAATCTAAAAATGCAAGCTTAAACTCTACTGGGTTTAAGTTGTAGCAAGATGTGCAACAATCTTTGGGCATCGTTTAATAATAAATAAGGGACAAAATACGAATTCATAACTTACAAAGATTCTTTGTAATATATATATATATTATTTTAATGGAATCATTAGATTTAAACAGTAATTACTAAAGGGTTTTCCAATAAGAGGTGTTATTTTGAATAGCCCGCTATTTCGGTAGATGTCACTTTTGAAGCTATCATTTTTTGACATTTGACAAGTAGAAACTACGCCATTAATAAATATGGAACGATACACGCTTCAACAACGCATTGAAATTATTAAAATTCACTATAAAAATGGTGAAAATTTGGCAGAGACGGTTCGTAAAACTCGAACATTTTTGGGTCACCGTGAAGCACCTTGTCGGACCGCAATACAGAAATTGGTGAAAAAATTCGAGCTCTTGGGACAAGTTAGTGATGTGAAGAATAAAACCCGTGCACGTCGCTCAAGAACAGCCGAGAATATTGCTGTTGTAGCCGAAAGTGTTAAAGAAAACCCAGGTTTGTCCATTCCTCGTCGTTCTTTGGAATTAGCCATTCCACAAACGTCATTACACCGTATTTTGCATAAAGATTTGGGTCTTAAGGCTTATAAAGTCCAGTTAACACAAGAACTCAAGCCGGCCGATCATCAACAACGTCGTGTCTTTGCTGATTGGGTCGTTGAAATGCATGAAAATGATCCAGAATTCCATCGAAAAATCATCTTGAGTGATGAGGCCCATTTCCACCTCGGTGGCTTCGTCAACAAGCAAAATTGTCGGATCTGGGGCTCAGAAAATCCAAGAGTTATTGTTGAAAAGTCTCTCTATCCTCAACGTGTGACTGTTTGGTGCGGTTTATGGTCCGGCGGAGTCATTGGACCTTACTTTTTCGAAAATGAGGCTGGAGCAACAGTTACGGTGACTGGATTGCGCTATCGAGAGATGATTAACGATTTTTTATGGCCGGAATTGGATGGTATTGATCTGGACAACGTTTACTTTCAACAAGACGGCGCTACGTGCCACACAAGCAACGAAACCATTGATCTTTTACGGAAAAAGTTTCCGGACCGTGTTATCTCTCGAAGAGGTGATCACAATTGGCCACCGAGATCTTGTGATTTAACACCTTGCGACTTCTTTCTTTGGGGCCACGTGAAAGAGAAGGTCTACGCCAACAGCCCAGCGTCGATTCAAGACCTCAAAGATGGAATTCGTGAGGCTATCGAGGACATAGGGCAGCCACTTTGCGATTTGGTTATGGAAAATTTCATGAAAAGGATATTGTCCTGTAAGCGTGGTCGTGGTGGTCATTTGCCTGATGTTATTTTCCACTATTAACGGCATACCTTCCTCTTTATAATGAAATAAACATCCGATCATTTATATTAAAAATGGCACTTTTCTTTGAATATCAAAATAACACCTCTTATTGGAAAACCCTTTATAAGAATTCAAAAGAAAACTGATTTAAATAACATAACCTCATTTTATAAAAAACAGTTTTATCACTGATCACATTGGAAACAACACTCATACTAAAAGTGCACTAAAACATTCTTAACAAATTTCAAGCACAATAACAAATCTAACCAGCAAAATTACTTCATAAAAATGAAAAAAGAAATATGCCTGTAACATAAAACGTTTAACACTGTTCTGACGACGTCACACGATAAAAATTTCAAAGTGACGGACGACCTGAACATAGTTAACATCCATAACAACCGTTACTAGGAAAGTTGTTTGGAACCAAATACGTCAAACTTATAACAACGCTACTGCTAATTTGCGTGTTACGCATCTCTGAAATGACAACTGTATGATAGAACTTGGTGACAAGTGTTTGCTTTTAACACCTAACCTATCTTTTATGCTTTTCCTGGAAAATACCCTAACCACGTTGCCGTCTATATTTTTGATGTATTTTCAAATAAAATGCGAGCTTGAGGTATTTCATTCCTCATTTTTATTAGTCGCAAATGCAGCTAACCTGCACGTAGAGTGATAACGTCACATCAATGACTTCAAACACTATTATGCGTTCACAGGTTTTTTTGCAATTTAGTAGTTGAGCATTAGTTTCTCACTGTAAACTGATCTTAAATGTATGGTTAGGCTTTTTAAACGATTTTAGGTTAGGTTGCATGACAGAACACCTACAAACGCAATGTTGTCAATTTTATATAAAATGGAATTAGCATATTTAGTAATTTTTGTTTTCAGGTTAGTAAGCTATTATTATTATTATTATTATTATTACATCTAATAACAGAAATATTATCAAACTGTTATTCGAATAATCTATTTGTAAGAAGACAGCTTAACTATCTAAATATTCCTATTTCAAATAGGCGATAGATTTGGTAATGAGGTTAAATTCTGTGCAGTGACACTGATTAGTTTTGAGGTTACCCAAGCTGTACAACTAAATAGCAATTAAAATATCTATTATGTACAACCTAACAAAAAAAGAAATCCATGACCAACCCTTATGCAAAAAAACTGTGAACGCATAATATTATGCATAGTACCTAATCGTTGTTATAGATGAAGACTGTGCATCTTTAAATCGCTTGAATAATAACAATAAGAACCTTTTTAATTTATAATATGAAATTAATGTTTATAATAGAAAACGATGAATATTATAGAAACATTAACATTGCAAATAATTTAATATACGTGACCTAACCTATCTTTCGGTAACGAAAATTCTGCAGCATGGGATAACATCCATAGCATTCTTTATTAATACTGGGTGTCCATTTAATATGGTGACCCTTTTTTAGGTAATACAGTTATAGGTAGAAATGAACCAAATTAATTAACCTGGAATAATTAAAATGATGTCTGTCAAAGTTGAATTGAGGTTATGAAGAACACAAAACACTGACAGCTGTAACGGTTCAATTTCCTATTGATAAGAATTTCAAATAATTAATTTAATATAATTTTAATATTCTTAAAGAATTTACTTTAAAATATTCTTTCGTATATTTTTATCTGTTTATACGATAGGCGTCTATTCATAGTTCTAAGATAGTATTTTTACTATTCTGTTCAAGTTAACTCAAGTTCTTTTTTTCTCTTCTTGTTATTCGGTGACCATTAAGTCACTACTGGGGCTTATCCAAAGGTATTGGTACTGCCCTTGCTACTGAAATCAGTAAATTATTATTTGCTGGTAAGCATTAAATTACAAAAAGATTTGCACTATTACCTGCACTTAGCTGGATCACTACACCTTGTTCTTTTTTATCTTTATCCCATCTTTTTCAACTCTTTCTCACTCTTCTTTCCCTTTGGCTTTTTCTTATCTGCTCTTCTTCGCACACTCACTTATTCTCATTCTTCGTATCTACATTTTGATGATTTCTGAATGAGCAATCAACGAGATTTTTTTAGTTGGTACCCATCTCCTTCCTCTTCCCAAGTGTCAAGATGAACATATTTCAGGAAAACTGTTGATACCATTAGTACCGGATTCGTATTAAGTCCCAAAGAAAAGGCACAGAATGATAATTTCTTCATCAACAAAAAATGTTATACTGCTACTACCTCAAACGTTTATAAATATTTATAGGTGAATCACAAAAATGCGTAGGTAATTGTAATCTGTATTAATTGTGTTGGTACGCCCGAAGAAATAAGTAACCTTGATCATCTATAGTGTCAGTAATTTTGAAGGTTAGTCTACTATGATTGTCAATTTATGTTTTTAGTAGTAGGAGAAAAAACAAATGAAAACTGCGATTTAATTTTTATAACATTTTAGTAACATTTGTTTATTGCCAACTTAATAAACAAAATTCTAATCGTTTACGCTTACTCGGTGTGAAGGTTTGTAAATAATAATAGGATGCTGTGATAGATAAGTTATTGTATAGTATTGCAAGTTTCTTAACGTAAACAATGTTATTTTTATCGTTTTATGACAATTTATGTCAAAATCAAAGAATTCCCAAAAATTTAAAATGTGACTGAACAGATTTGAAAATCAGTGAAATATCACTTGCGAGTTTATTTTGTAATATAAATCAAAGGCAAACTTACTTGCTATTTATTTAAATCTGAATTGCTGGTGTTGTGTGAATTCCAGTTATTTTGAATCTTAAAACAATTTTTTGGTATTAACCGCCATGTTTGCGTCAGCTCAATGCTTGAAATGCATGTGAAAACCTACCTTTCACAGCATGCTATTTTTAGTTTAAGAAATATCGTTATTCATTATCATTAATGCTTATTTCCATTGCTGATTCGATGTTTAGGCCATCAGGCTATCAATTGTTTTTATTGTGTGACGTCATCAAAAGAGTAAAAATTTTAGGTTGTAGGCATAGTTTTTGCTTTCATTTTAATGAAATAATTTTGGTAGTTAAATTTGTTATTGGGCTTGAAATTTATTTAAGAAGGTCGTAGTGCATTTACTAGTATAATTACTTAAGTGTTTTTCCATGTGATCAGTGCTAAAACTGTTTTTTATAAATTGAGGTTATGTTACTCTACCAGGTTTCTTTTAGTTTTTTATAATATTAGAGTATAAATAGAATAATTCTATTAAAGTAATATGTAAAATAATAAAAAGAATTTTTGTAAGTTATAAATTCTTATTTTTCTCTTTATTTATTATTAAATGCTGCTCAAAAATTGTTGCATACCTCGGTGTTCCTTAAACCCAGTAGAGTTTAAGCTTGCATTTTTTCAGTTTTTATAAGTAACACCTAAGGAAAATGCTTGTAAAAAGAAGAGATTTTCAAAAAGATCATAATATTACTGAAATTCGCATTAATCGTTTTGAAGAAAAGTTTACAATTAAAGATTATCAACTTGCAAGTCTGGATGGTATTCTATTTGTTATTTACTATCACTCTTGTATTTTACTCTATTATTAAGATAATTATTGGAAAGGCAGTAAATTAATAGTGACAGGAACCAAAATTATCTTGAAAAAAACATTTAACCTTTGCCCGGTTTAGATCAACTCTTTTGAATCTTTATTTGACTCTAGTCTAAATAAATAAATAAAAATGATGAAATCTTAGACATTTCTAAATTTTTTTGTATTATTTAAAAAAATCTTTCTCACTCGTAGACAGTAAAATTCTATAATTCCGTAACGATAGTCTGCACGAGCCTGGTATTTTAGGTCTTGGACAGCAGAAAAGGCGATAGTGTGCCATAGCCGATCAAAAAGTAAAGACTACAATGCATTACGGAAACAAATTTTGTTCAAATCAAAAGGTAGAATAAAAATTGGAAACATTCACGTCAATTTTTTTCTTATAGAGGCTGAAGAATCACCGGCTGATCTTAACGCCCCAATAGTATTCAAGGCACCTACAAGTCAGAAATCTTCGAAAAGGCCAACATCATCTCAAGGATCAGAAAAGAAGAAATCATCGAAGAAACTCAAGAGTAAGGCACTGTTGTCTTTCGACGAAGAGGAAGACGACGACAACTAGTGAGTTTCTTTAATTTACTTTAACGAATTCAATTACATATTTTTGCTGCTGTTACGTGGAGAGGGGGGAGCTTAGCGTGTGATCAAAAATTCAAAAATCTTTCTAATCGACTAATCTAGAAAAGAAAATGCGCATTTTTTTCATTGTAAGTGTAAACGTGCAATTGAACATATCTATAAAAGCCATTTAAGTTATACGTTGTTGTCAATATATTTCTCAAAAGCCTAAAAAAATTAACTTTGGAGAAATTGGCGTATGCCTACTAACAAAAGAAACGGAAGTGGCATGAAATGCATTATTAACACTAAATGTCGAGATATAAATGTATTCGTACTTATTTAGTGCTTGTTCCGTTATGACCCTCAAAAAAAGATTTATATTTGTGTAATAAAAATTTTTGACAGTTAATATTCCATTGCATAAACGATCTCGTGGGATATTCACTGTCCAAAATTCCCATTACACAAATATGTATTATAAATATTGAGAAACTCGAGGACTCGATCTATTCATTTGTTTGTAAAGTTGTCTTAAAAAGTTTCTTATCAAGAGGCAATTGAGTGCCGGTGCTCCATCTAGTTCCTTTTTTAAGAGACTTATTAACTAAAATCCAAACACATGATAGTTTGTCAGCGCTCCTGCAAAATCCAGCTTGCTAAGGACTTTGCGCAAAATAGCGGTACGTTCAGCACAGATTGATGAATTCATTGAACGCACCTAATGAAACGGCAGTAAAATAAACACAATTAGACTCGGGTTTAAAATAAAACTGTACTGCGGTACATCACATGTACTATTGGTCTCAAAATGAACTGGGACACTTTAATTTTTCCATTGTAATATCTACATTTAATTTCGACTAAAATATCTTTACCCATGGATTATTTGATCGATCAAGTCACATTTACACTAGGAAAAATACCTACATTTTCGAATCATTGTAGTTGGCCAGTGTCCTGTTTCATTTTGAAACCAATAGTAAGTTAGATAATGAAAAATGTCTGTCTTAGAAGGCGTTCATTCTGTTATTGTATTTAAAATTAGCGTTTTGGTTACTAGTAAGAAAATGGGCTTGTTTCTACTTTCTAAGTACTACTGTTATGATATTGAAGAACTCGAAACGATACGAGTTTTCAAGTATGTATTCTTGTTATCGTCAATTGGCGATTTGTACAAAGTGGGCGACATCTATTGGAAATTAAAAAGACTAGGTATAATACCGAAGAACATTGTTGCAACAACAGTGAATCACGTCGTCAGAAACAATAAAAAAATTATAAAGTCATCAGATCTGGAGATTTATTGTTAACTTTGGCAACGCTGCTTAAACTATTGTTCACTATTAAATCACAATGCCAGTTGATGTGAAATAATGTACCGACACCAAACAAAAATCGATCGCGAATTGAGCTCGATGACGATTTTCTTTTCGCTAGAGTTGTTCAACGTAAAATTTGGCAAGTTTAAACGTCAGTTTATAAGTTTGAGATTATTAGAATTTGAATTTTAGAGAAAAGGTAGTTATCTTTTTTGTTTTTGAATAAATCTAGTTAACTCAACCTCGGAATTTGTATCTTCGGTTGGCCGTGGAGAGAATTGACAGATTTTGACACTGGGAAAGTTCCGTATAATGGAATAGTGAAATTCTTGTCATTTAAGATTAGCAAACTCTCGCACAGTGATGAGCATCAGCATAGACGCCTTATCATAATCAGAAGTGATATAAATAAGGGTCTTACTTTGAAAATTCAAAAGGGTTCAAAAACTCACTTCAATTTTCTACACCTAATGACTCGCCCAGTATATGGGTTTTTTTAGTATTCATTTCGGCGCCCAAACAACTGCGTTCTGGAGTTCTTTAGATAATTAGTTAAAATTCGGCTACAAATAGAAGAACAGTGGCGTATGTTACTCAATGATCCATCCAAGCTTAAGTCTTCACTTGAGCATTTTTTTGTTTTGCGACTTCAGATTTCAAATATTGCGTTGAATTCAATTTTTGCTACAAAACAAGACCATTTTATAATTTTGATGTTCTGCTGCGTTCAGGTGATAAGAAGTACTTTTTATTTTTTCTAATTCCTAATTTATTTGAAATCTATCTGTACTCTATTTAGAATACGATTGTTATCATCTTATCATCCATGGCCTCCTACCTACGAGGCCCATGAAACAGCTCTGGTTCTTAAAAATATAATACGCTGTATATTTTTAAATGTTCGAGCTAGAACTACATCTAGAATCTAATTTTGGTTTTCTGTCGTAACTAGGGTTTCATGCGCGCGTGGTAAAATTTAACCTTGACATCCCTTTTATCTAAATAAAAAGGTAAATGGAGGGCGAACCCCGACTTTGAGCCACTGTAGATGACCCATTGGATGCCACATTACGACCAATGATCGGATCTTAAATCTGTCGAGAAGGTTAAAGGTGACCACTGGAGCTGGCCCGTTCAATACTTCATTTCAACCCATGATAATAACTAGCCTATTAAGAAGCCAACAAAACACGCCCTTTGGATGCCACATCATGATCAACGATTGTATCTTACATGTTTCGAGAAGGTTAATAGTGGCCATCGGAGGTGGCCCGTTGAGTGGCTCGTTCCGACAAAATTTAACCTTAACACCCGTGAAGATAAATGGAGGGCGAAGACCGAATTTGGACCTCTGTAGGTGGCCCATTGGATGCTACATCCCGACCAACGATCATATTTGACATCTGCTAAGAAGGCTAATTGTGGCCACCGGAGGTGGCCCGTTGAGTGATTCAGACAAAATTTAACCTTGATACCCGTTTTGTTTTAATACGAAGGTAAATGGAGGGCGAAACCCGAAACTGGATGCCACATCCTGACCAATTATCGTATCTTAAATCTGTCGAGAAGGTTAATTTTGGCCACCGTAAGTGGCCCTTTGAATGTCCCATTCCGATCCCTGATTGTATCTAGCTCTATTAAGAAGCACCGGGGGTCGCACATTGAGTGCCACTTGTTTTGTTAAGAAGGTTAATGGTGATCCCGTTGCGTGACCCATTCCGACTTATGATCATATTTTTAGCTCTATCGACAAGGTTAATGTAGGACGAAGGTCGACCTTGTGCATTGGAGGTGCCCAGAAGGTTAATAGTTAACTTGAATCACCTATTTCCTCAGTTCTGTTAAGAAGATTAAAGGTGATCCATTGAAGGTAGCGTGATGGGTGGCCTATTTCAATCTGTGATTATCTCTTTAGGTCAATTAAGAAAGTTGATGATGGTCCACCGGAGGTAGCCCATTCCAATATACGATCGTATCTTTAGCTCTATTAAGAAAGTTAATGGATGGCAAAGCACGACCTTGGTTTACCGGAAGTGTCCCACGGGACGTCATGCCCCGACCCAAGATCGTATCTTTAGATCTTTGTTTCGTCGGCGACATTACAACTTGTGAACATATCAAGTACTAAGGGTTAGTGTTTTGCAGACGAGTAGTGTTTACACATCATTTTAATGCAATATTGGAATGTCATTTGCACAATGTCATTTAAGTGATTTATGATTTTTTTACACACGAGATTTAATGGTTTATCGTTTTAATAGTAGTTTTATTATAATTTTAGAAACTTCCGGATGTTTTAATTTTAAATTTCCTGCTTCGAATAGTTTTGTCGTAGGTATGTACTATTTGTTTCAAAATGAACTAGGACACTGGCCAACTAGTATGATTCGAAAATGTAAGTATTTTTCCTAGTGTAAATGTGACTTGGTCGGTCAAATAATCCATGGGTAAAGATATATCTCAGTCGAAATTAAATGTAGATATTACAATAGGAAAATTAAAGTGTTCTAGTTCATAAAATTGCAACTGTGAACTCTACAAAAAAGACAATTTAGATTATTTGTAAAAGTAAAAAATTTATATTAGTTAATAAACATTTTCTTTAAGATTTCCCATTAATAGATTTTATCTTGATACCGCCGACGTCGATTCTGACAAATGTTAACCTCAAAATAACACCAGTCAAATAATATGTATAACTTACAAAAATAAAAACTAACAAATGAAAAGTAGCAGTTACACAACTCATGAGTATCTAGATTTTGATTTCAGGTTTTAAAGCGTTTGAACAGAGTATATCTTTCATGTTTTACAGAAATGCAAGATGTACCGAGTTTGAATTTCCCGCGTTAATATTTAAGTGATTTTTGCAGCTTGAAGTTGGCTGTGTTGCTAGTTGTCACCTAGCCAGCCAATAATGTATGTGTTGTCATGACAATATCAAAAAGGCTAAGTCAAGAATACAGTGCTACCGACTTTTAAAATACTTCTGTTAAGCGGAAATTTTTTCAAACTGCCATCAATCATTTTGGATCACTTGATACCCCCAAATAAGAGAGTATCTTGTACTTTTCTGTAATTATACAATAACTGAATTATAAAGTTTGAAACTTGAGCCTCCTTCAAGGAGGCGCACATTGCGGTCGCTTTCAGTCATTCAACTTACAAACTAACTAGAAAAAGCTTTAAATTTTATTAATATGATTTTTTTTCTGCTAGAAACTTCTACATTGGTTTTTGTGTTTTTTTTATTCAGGTTCCGGTCCCAGTATCAGAAATTCAGATGTATGTGAAGTTTAGATTTATACCGACAAATGAGAGAGAGAAAATTTCTAAGGTTTCTAGTCATATCAAGAAACTTTTGAATATTACTGCCTGTCCAGATTGAATTGATGAAAAAAATTTTAAAAAAAATTAGTAAAAAGAAGAAGGATTGTTCACATAACGTAAACTACTTGTATTGACACCATTATGATTGGTTAAATAAAAACTTCTTCATTCTTGAAGTCTAAAGTCCAGTACTTGAAATGCTACTTCTAGCATTTGTAACACAAATAGCTGTTTAAAAGTGTAGTCATATAAACACGTAGATAAAAATGATTGCTAAACTTTCGTTCTGAACAGCACCGACATTCAAATCGTGATATCATGGCAACTTTCAACTTTTAGAATTTTTCTCATACGACAAAAAATAATCTACATCGAGGAACCTTTCAAATTCTTTCCATTTGAACGCTTTTAGGATCAAAAAATATCTTTGCATTAGAGCGCCTTCGGCATATTCCAGGATTTAAAGTAATTACATTATTGGTATGACAATAAAAATATTTTTAATTTATAATGAATGTCGTTTAAAGCGAAACACCCTGTATATGTATACGAGTTGTAACCTCTTGTTCTTATTGGCTTTGCAGGCTTTATTTTGTGTGATATTACATTCTGTTCATTTCTGACTAAATTGTTTTATTTATACAAACCCTCAAACTTTTTTTTTGCATTTTCTGACCGACGCTGTACAGAGTATATAGTAAGTATAAAAGTCGCCACCAGAGGTCGTATTCGATTTTCAGTTTTTCCTATTGATAAAAGTAATAATAAGACAATTCTTATAATCTAGTTATAGAAATTCACTGCACTATGACCACTAAACAGTGCGGGACCAATATTGTTAGTCCTCTAGCTCCTTTACTATTACCTATAGAAAGATTTTTTGTTGACATCTTTTCTATGTTTTGATGCGTTCTTCTTGGTGTTAAAGTTTCTTGCAGACTTGCAGCACGCTAATAGTTTGCCCGCGTGCGTGCGAAGTTTTTCAGTGTGTCCCCAAATATAAAAGAAATCAACGTGACGATTTTCATTTCCGTAAGAACAGCCCAATTTAATGGCTCAACCCTCCCAAATCATGATCATGGAGTTTTGCCCTTCACCAAGGCACTTAACGTGAGACACCACAGGGCTACATCCACGCCATGCGCTACAATCAATACACTGGAATGCTCAATACATACTGGATTTAGCACTAAAATGTCTGATTACACTGTGTAAAGCAGTTTTAATATCAAGTAACTAGTCTGGAGATTTACTTATTAGTTTAGTGAATTGATTTGGACTTAACATTACTAAACTTCGTTCACTTCAGCAAGCAGCTGTCAAGTTGACAGTTGGTTGGTATTACACGCGTCAATTCTTATTAGGAAATTTCATTTTTGTTGTTGAGATGAATTAATAATTTAACTGCCGTGTTATTTAAAATTATGAGTAGTTTTATAAGCTTTTAATTTCACTATCTATTTAAAAATTTTATTTTGTTAAAACGTCATATTTATTTACTCTTAAAATCATAAAGAATGCCCACCTTTCTGAAATTAGTTGTTGCTATTCTTTTTCCGTGGGGCAGGGGCATTTTTGTACGTCCAAATGGACACCTAGTATTTATGAAATGAACAAGACAAAAATATATTAGTAGCCTGAACTAAAAGAACTATACTTTTTGGAATAAAAGAAAATAACTAATCTGAAGAAAAATTCAACAAAAATGTAAGCTCCATATAACACCGGCAAAGTTAGTGCATGGACGTACGTTGGATATAGGGTGTCCCTAAATTTCATTAAAAGCTTCAGGTAGACGTCTTCCTTTATGAGGCCTGAACTCAAATCTGCAACCAGAATCTTCCCTAGTCGCTTAGTTTTCTTGTACGACGATGAAGAAGTTAACACATTTAACATTAAATTACAAGACATCGCGCAATTAAATCTAACGGAACATTTATCCATTCAATAGGTGAACTTATTAGAAGAAAAAATTACCACCATGAATGCATTAACTATTAACGTTTACTTTGTAGAGAGGGTGTTAAAAATAAGAGATTTAGTAAAAACAGATGTGGCAACCAGGCAAACACTGTTTACTTGGATGAATCTAAACAATTGTTTACATCATAATTCATCTGTTACATTTTGACATTTGTGGTTAGCTGGCGTTAGACATACATTTTGTAATTTAAGTTATTCTTGCACATTTGCTGTTTGGTGTTGAGTTTTTCCTTAATTATTTTCTATTCCGTTTCCGTTGTTTGTGTTATTGTTCTTTGTTGACTTTTTGTTTCTGTTAAAATTTTTATTCCGTTCTGTTTCTGTTTACTGACTTGCAGTTCCCGTTTTTTTCTGGTATGTATTAATTCTAGTTTTTGTATTTCAGTTTTATAGTTTAGTTTTTCTTTAGTTTTGTAATGAAGTATGCAATACATGAGTATACCGACATGATTCTGTTTCTTGGGCAATGTAATGGAAATTACAAGGAAGCTGCCAGACTTTATGCAGAACGTTTTGCAAATAGACGCCATCCAAGTCACAGCGTTATTCGAAATGCACACCAAAGGCTTAGAGAATCTGGAAATATTATGCCAATTCATAATTTAAATGAAGGTAGGCCGCGAGCAGGCAGAAATGCCGATTTAGAAGTTTGAAGCACGTGCCATTATTTAAGTTAAAATACATTTTATCGTTACAAAACGTACAGGTACCACTGATATTCAGATTTCAACTGCAAATAAATAATTAATTTTTAAAAATATAGTTTTTTTCATAAATGTGATTTTTTATATGAGTTTACTTTAGATTGCTTTAGATTTAAATTATTTCAATAGCTAGCCTGATTTAATTTTTTTATTGCGATCAGATGTTTGATTCGTCGCCACCTTTAGCTGTAAAGGTTAAGCCGCTTTCAGGGACTAAGCAGCGTTGCCAAGCTTATGTTTCTTCTTTTGGCTCGTGTGAAGAAACTAACTGCGTTAGAGAGTTCGCGTTTGAAGTTTTCTCATCACAATTGATTAAGGAAGGCGGCTACCTGAAGCTTTTAATGCAATTTAGGGACACCCTCTATATTGGTCGTCCATTCGTCCATCAAAGCAACATTAGCATTAATCTTATTGACTTTAGTCCATACTTCATCCGAATATTTTTGAATTTAAGATGTACATTCAATGGACGTCCATCAGACAACCGTTAGCGGACGTCCATTGTACATCCAATTTTGGTTCATACTTTGTATAAGTACAAACTTCGTACATAGGACGTACAAATAACATCTAGAAATATTACACAAAGTCCAGATTATGTTCGAAAAAGTCAGAAAGTTCCAACAGTTGTCTAGGATTTCTCTAAATTATGTCCAAGAGTCGACTTTTGTACGAAAGGCATTCAAACTATGTCCATATTCTTGTCGACAAACGCCCAAATTATGTCCAAACACCGTCCAAAGTATGTCCAAAGACCGTCAAAACTTTGTCCATAAGTCGATAAGGTTTTGTTGGAAAACCGTCCAAAGTATGTACAAGAATCGTCCAGATTATGTCCAAGAATCAACAATATCCTGCCCGAAAAACGTCCAAAGACCATCGAAGTTTTGTCCAAAAATCGTTCAAAGTATGTCCAAAGTTAACAAGCTTCTGCCCGAGAAACGTCTAAATCCTGTCCAAAGTATGTTTATATTATGTTCAACAGTCGACAAGGTTTTGCCCGAAAAACATCCAAAGTTCAAAAATCGTCCAAATTATGCCCAAAAGTCGAGAAGATCCTGCCCGGAAAATGTTCAAATTATGTTCAAAAACCGTTCAGATTTTGTCTGAAAAACGTCCAAGTCCAATGTATGTCCAGAAATTGTCCGAATTATGTCCATAAGTAATCTAGATTGTATCCAAAAAACATCCAAGTCCAAGGTATATCCAAAAGTCGTCCAAATTATGTCTAGACGCCGTCCACATTTTGCCCAAAAAACTTCTAAGTCTAAAGTATGTTTAAGAATCGTCCGAATTATGACTAAAAGCCGTCCAGATTTTGTTTGAAAAACGTTCAGTAGAAAGTACTTCCAGAAGTCGTGCAAATTATGTCCAAAAGCAGTCCAGATTTTGTCCGAGAAATGTCCAAGTCCAAAGTGTGTTCCAGAATCGTTTGAATTATATCTAAAAGCCGTCAGGATTTTGTTTGAAAAATGCCCAAGTCGAAAGTACGTCCAGAAATCGTTCGAATTATGTCCAAAAGCTGTACAGACTTATGTCTAGGCGCTGCACGGTGAACCGAGTAGTAGGTGCTAGCTTGACAAAAATTATTTTTTTTAGTAATTTTGCTTGTAGTCTTCACAATAAAGCTAATAACAGGATTTATTCATTAAAAAGAAGTTGAAAAGTTCTACTGAATGAAATCAAAATGATGCACATACAAGGTGTGACAATAAAGTTCGGTAAGTGATTTAAAAAAAGGTACTTACACAAATAGTAGATGAAAAATATTTTACTGTCCTTCGAAGTAATCCCCCCCAGATACAACGCACTTCTGGCAACGCTCGTACAGTTGTTGGAAACTGCGTGAGAAGTCCTCCATTGGAATGGCCTTCAACTCCGACGTAACGTTTTCTTTGATCTCTTCAATTCCGGAAAATCTCTTCCCTTTCAGCGACGACTTCAGGCGGGGAAACAAGAAAAAGTCAGCCGGAGCCAAATCCGGTGAATACGGGGGGTGACTGATCTCAGGAACTCCTTTGTCGGCCAAAAACTTCTTCACTATGCATGCCGTGTGGGATGGTGCATTATCATGCAAAAGGAACCAGCCTCTTCCTTGTGCAAGTTGGGGACGCACTCGTCGAATTCGCGCCAGCAGACGTTGCAGAACCTGCAAATAAAATTCTTTGTTGACCGTTTGACCCTGAGGTAGAAACTCCTTATGGATAATCCCATGTCGGTCAAAGAAGGCAAACAGCATGGTTTTCGTCTTTGACTTCTGGAGTCGAGATTTGGTGTGTCTTGGGGAACTGGGACTCCGCCATTCCATGCTTTGCCGTTTTGTTTCAGGGTCGTACTCGAAACACCACGACTCATCACCGGTCACAATTGAATCCAAGAATGTTGGGTCGTTATCACACGTGCTGATGAAGTCGCCGCATGCGTCAAATCTTTGGAGTTTTTGTTCGTCTGTGAGAAAATGGGGAACAAATCGAGAACAGATCTTTCGCTTCTGCAAGTCGTTTTTTCAAGATGAGACGGACTGTTTCACGGTTAATTCCCACTTCTTCGGCCAACAATCGCACAGTCATTCGACGGTCCTTTGTTACCAGTTCTCGGACTGCTTTCACAGAATCGTCATTTCTCGACGTCGACGGTCTTCCACTCCTAGGCGCATCATCTATCGAGTCCCGTCCCTCACGAAAACGTTTAAACCATTCCGATACACATTTCAAGGTTACTGCTTCATGCCCGTAAACTTCCTTTAGCATTAAATGAGTTTCTGTTATTGTTTTCCCTAATTTAAAACAAAACTTTATATTTGCTCTTTGCTCCATTTTTCGACAATTACGCGCGAACCTTTCATCACCCGCATTAACAGGCTGTCATCGACAGACGCGTTCATGCAGCGACCAGACAGGTTAGGACATGTTCGGGCAGGAGTTAAGCCATGTGTTGTCGCTTTCGGAAATATGAAAAACCTTTCGGCATCAAAAATACAACGGTGCTTACCGAACTTTATTGTCACACCTTGTATTTGCAAATAAAGGAAAATCTTTACAGAATTATACTCAACTACAAGTAACAATATGCAATCCTAATAATCAAGAATGAACAACAATATTACATTAATCAACTACTATTTTCTTCTGAATCAGAGTCTTACAGTTGAATCAGAAGCGTAATAATCCTCTTGGTTTATGTTATTGTCAATTGTACTGAAACATTTAATTGTTCATTAGGTAGCTTCGTAGAAGTTACAATTAACATTTCTAGAACTTTAGGCGGTAAAACTCCTTTTTGTGTCTTATATCTATAAACTTATTAACTAACGGGTCGGATGTAACGAGCAATATTGTTAATAAATCAGTAATCATCACTACTCGAGATGTTTTTTATGTGTGACGTTCTCGAAAATTACGACACCTCATATCTGGTTTCTTGCGTCTTTTCAGATAGCTGCCCAATAGGCAAAAAACAGTTTATAATAAAGCTATACTTGCGTGGTAAAGGATTTTGTGAAAAGTCACGGACATGGAATACCAAGAGTATCGACTTAAATACTATAAATCTCTGGTCTCTAAACAATATTTCTCAAAGTTGTCAATTAATTCCGTGGCTAGACGACAAAGCTTTTAATAAAAACTTTAAATTTTTTATAAGGACCAAATCAATCCCTGTCATTCCGGACGACTTTGCAGGATTTTTGAATTTTTTCATTGTCACAGTAAGACCATGAAAACTTTTGTTTGTACTTGCCATCACAACCCCATTTGCATCAATTCTTTTTTGATTTTTGAAAATATCACCTTGTGACAAAAGCAATCTGTTCAGCCAATGATCAACGGTAAGTTGAAGAGAGAGCTCTGTACTTATTTCAGTGATTGTAATGGCTGTCTAGCATAATAAGAGGCGAAAACATGATGTCCTACACTTATAAGAGTGTTTTGTGTTGATTTGTACGCAAAGAAGTGCTTTTCGTATCAACATAATGAGCCAATGCCTCCACACTCGTCAATGGTCTTTGAGCGATCTATTGCTGCCTGAAATTTGTAATTTCCTGTATATGGTAGATGCCACGTTTCCAACGTCATATACTATTGCACTTCTTTTGCCTTCATCATAAAGACAAACTTCTGATGAAGAATGCTTAGCAATTAATAGTCTTCCACTCGATTTAGTTCTTGTGGAAGATTCCTCTAAGATTTTTTCGGTCTTCCAGACTTAGAATTAGAAAACTGAGGCTGACCTACATTTTCTAATACTCATTCTAAAAATTCTTGTCTTGAAATTCTCGCCTTGAAGCTACTATTGTGTTTCGTGAAGGAATCTATTTTGCACCTACTTGTTTTCCATCGATCTTGAAACCGAAATGATATACGGCCGATATTTTCTTTAATTAGGCGATTGACCTCGTCTGAATCACATGAGAAGGCTATTTTCTCCATGACAGCTCTCAAAAGCTGTTGTAACTGTTCCTTTTTTGGATACATTTTCCAAAGTTCGAAAAAATCGATTCTAGATATAGACAAAGTTACTTCTGAAGAAGGTAAAAAAACCACCCTAGAGCAAACAAGAGCAGAAAATAAATGGGAAGAAATGGGAAGTTCTCAAACTAGAATAATTCATCTACAAAATGGTGTAAAATTCATCACGTGATGTAATGTGGAGAATATAATTTAAGACTAATGAAGTTGTAAAACCAATATTATTTCTGTATACATTTCACGTTAGACTTTGAGTCCATCCTAAATATATAAAATTTATTGAACCAAAAAAGAAAATAGTTTCGTTATTGTAAAGAACTTACTTTGGGCTTTTGAATAACTGAATATAAACTTTTTATGTGTATCAGATATTTTAAGCTTTGTCTTGCAACTAAAATAGTTATTTGAAAACCAACTTTTGTTGCACATACTAATCAGTAGGCCATTGTTGGCACCTAACTATCTGCAGATAGTTTTATCCACGAAGTATGAGAATTGCAATAATCCTATTTTGTCTTTCTAATTCGGACACGACTTTTGTCAAGCTAGCATGTACTATTAGATTCACTGTGCGCCGTCCAGATTTTGTCCGAAATATGTCCAAGTCCAAAGTGTGTTCAAGAATCGTCCGAATTATGTCCAAAAGCTGTCCAGATTTTGTACAAAAGACGTCCAAGTCCAAAGTCTGTTCAGAGATCGTCTGAATGATGTCCAAAAGTCGTCTAGACTTTGTCCCAAAAACTTCGAAATTAAGTCCAGAAATTGTCTAGATCACGTAGTAAGAGTTCATGGATTTGGTTTTGCTACTATGGTGTTTCATAGATGTTGCCATATTTCGTTTATGCTGTATATGTTTCTATACAAGAGGGTATAGATGTTTAATTACTGAATAAGATTTTAATACCTTAATGGTTAAAATACATTACGAAAAGGTTTTATATGTTTTTGTCTCTCTCTCTCTCTCTCTCTCTCTCTCTCTCTCTCGTAGAAAATCATTTATAATTTTGTTACAACAAAATTGCTAATGATTTTCTACATAAAATTGTACTTAATACTTTTTTGTCCAATGGACGTCCGTTAGTCCAAAATTGAACGTCCAGTAGATGTCCGCCCGCCTAAATTTGGACGTGCGCGTGCTATATGTGAGATAAATATCAACCCCCCTAAAACACAGTAAATAATAATTTTCCATAAACATAAATAACAATTCAACATTTTTTCATAATACTCCACTTTTTGTAAAAAGATTTTTTACAAAATCTCTTTTTGCATAGACATCAGGATGTGTTTCTTGAAATCTTTTTTTACATTATGTAAAAGCTGGACGAGGGTCTCTCGTAAAGAGTGTAATACACAGTAAACGTTTCTTAAAAAATGCTCAGCTCCTGTTGAAATAATGATAACGGTTGCATTGAATTTATGTAGGGGCGTTCCTAAATAGTTAGTGAATCTCAGATGTTTGAGCCTATTTTACTTTTCAAATAGGTCATTATGGGCGACATGGCAGTAGTGATGCAAAATCTTAGAAAATTATGACCGATAATCGTCGTGGAGCCCAAACGGAAAAAGCTGAAGACGTGAAATCTTGCAGGCGTGCTCTTTAAACATCAACGGCAACCACTAAGAAGGGAATATTTCGAAAAAGGGATGAAAAGTGATTTTTCGTCGACCTGATTAGCAAGTTTAGCCAGCGGTGGCGATCGCCGAAGCCGACTGGACACGCCCATTTACGATTTTCAAAAGAGGCCATTTTCTGCCAAACAAAAGATCGCTTGGTAAATCAAAGTAGCTTACATTCGATTGTTAGATATGCACAAAAACAAATTTTAAAAAATGAACATCTTTACCATTTGATGGGAAATTTTGCACTGTAATGAATAAATGAAATTCTGTCCTGTACTTAAATCACAGGCGACTTTGGCGTTTGTTTGTTTTTTCTTCTAGATAACTTCGAACATATCACGCGTGAAAAAATCATTTGAATTTTAATCATTGTCATTGATCAAATACAGCTTAAGATTTACTTTTGTCACCGTCTCGCGTCTTTTAGAATGAAAATAACGAGAATAATTCTGCATTTTCTCGATTGTTTTAATTGCATTATGTGCCAGAATTTGGGTGGATGCGAGAATGGATGGCTTTGTTATTGTTGGTGTTTATAAAAGCTAGATAGATTTAATAAATTATATAAAATGTAATAATGAAACTTTGAACTATTTTAAATACCTACGTTAAGTTACTCGAAGCTTTTATTTATAAGGAAGGCGGGGAGTTATGAAAAGCTCTATTGGAGGAAAATTCTGCTGTCGAGATATTAATCAAAGAAACCTGAAAAATTTAACTAATACCTTTGTTACATATTCAAGAAAATTGGAAAGGGATTAGAAGTTAATAAAGAAGAAATTATCAGTTTTCACAATTCTCCACTTCTTCTTGCCTTTAATGTTTAAAAGCTAGACAGATGGAGATCAAGAAAATACTAACCACATCCTGAAGAAAGCCCAATAATAAATATGAATTACATTTTCTAGCTGTTGCAGTTTAATTTTATATTACGTCTTTTAGCGAAAAATCGATAGAACGCTGCAAGGATAAGGATGTTTTTCAGCAGCGGTATGCGTTCCTGTATAAAGTAGTAATAAATACATCAGTAAGATGTTAATTTGTAATTAAACCTGAAGGTGAAGGTTTGCTTAATACATCTAGGTACAACTCGTAAGCGTCTTTTCAATGAAAAGACTATTTTGATAAAAGTTTATGAAAATTTATTGCATCGCAGATCTTGCTCTAGATACCGTTTTTATCATTCTGCCCCCAAGAGAAAATTTATAAATGATTTAACAATTTTTCAGAGACACGTGCTGAAAATCGTCAAACACGTGTTTTTGCCATGTGCTTTATTTATTAGCCATCAGGATTCAAGAAGGAACGTATATATGTACTATAGAAGTGTAAGAAAATGCAGCGTCTTGGATTTCCTCCGGTCCAGATTTTGTTTAATTTTTAATATAAAATTAGTGCACCTTTAATATTAATTGTTTTTTTTTCTTTTTTCTAGGCGTCAATAATTATTTATTATCCTTTACATTAGAGTGCGATGCAAATATGCAATTCTGATCGGAAACGTTAAGAAAAAGTTATTAGATATACAGTATACCATGAACAAAATGAGGTTTGGACGCAACCATTTCGTGAAAGGGGGGCGTCGGGTGGCGTTTTGAACGTCGGGTGCGGTGTATTTCGTTTCATGCGAAACGGCAACGGGCTATAGTTCGTCAAATGAGAAACTGAGGCTTCCCCCTAGACTTTCTACTTATCTTTTGGGTACTAACTGCATTTACCCATATATAATACTTTTGCAGCGTGTAAGCGATAAAATGAGCGCGCGAGAGCTTTCTTCTCCGCGAACGAATTATATTTTAGCCGGGACCCTCTGCGTTCTAGAGAAAGAAAGACTAATAACTGACTGGTTAGATTAGAATTTACCCATCAAATTCCATTCTTTTACAGGATATAATTTGCGGCCTCCTTTACTTAAATATATAGGAAAAAACACTAATGGAAATTATAGAAAAACGCGCGCGTACTTATTTTAAATTTATTACGAAGAAAACTTGAACTTTGATCTATTTGCAGCCTTACAAATTGGAATTTATTAATATTTCGCTAAGGAGAATGTGAAAATAACGCTATTATTAATTAACAATAAAAATTTATTGTTATGCATTCACTGGCGGGAATTCAAAAGTTTAAACAAGGAAGGGTTGACGTTCTTTCTTATTAACTCGTACAAATTATTTATGGAGAATATCTTTTTCCTTTTGTAATAATCGATAATAATCCTAATTGTTATAAATTTATACATACGCTTACGTAATGAAAAAATTTTAAGACATCGTGGAATGGAGTGCTACGTCACTATTTTTGATCACGTGATGTACCGTTAGACGCCATATTGGCAGTTTAGTGTAGCGTTAGGGGTTAGTGACAGTGTTGCTCCTCATTCTTACCTTTTTACATAAATATCATTCATAATAATTAACAATTAAGACATAACTTGTGCTCAAAGAGTGCTAGTGAACAATACACGTGTGACAACAGTTTTAAATGTCGCGGGTCGTGTTTTGCTTCGGGTATTTACGATCGTCACAACCTTCTATTGGTGGTGTGCAGCTGTTCAACGTCGACGTGATCTAAAATCCCAATTGATTTGGCGGGAATATTCTAAGATGCTGTAATTTGTGGTAATTACACTTCACAAAATGCTAACAAATATTTATCGGAATTATTACAAATAAATATGACTCATAATTTTCCCCAATCCAGCCTATTGTTTAAATTAATTTTCCTGTGGTGGCAGCACTGGTCGTTTAATATTATAATATTTTCCACCAAGAGTGGGGTTCAAATTTCACGGCCTACTAATTCATTATTTTTCCCAAATAATTTATTTTATAATAGGTCGGTTTTTAAACATTAATCTACGATATGTTGCCACTCCAATTTAATTGAGGGTTGAAGATTATGTTGCTATAAATAATTTCTTTGGATGGATTTGTTTTTTAATGCTACCTTTCGTCGATAAATTGTTTACAAATAAACGAGTCGGAATACTGTAATTTATAACAATGTTGTTTTGCAGATTCTTTGCGAGTGCTATGGCAGCTGTTGAAATGGGGGAGGTTGATGAGATTCATTCGAATGAAGAAAACATAAAAGGTTAATATTTTCATTTTTTAACATCACAATAGTAAGCAGAATTAGAAACATATTGAACGGAAATTAAAGAGGTAAAATATAAGAATTTTATGTTTGTTACTTTGGGAGACTTTTAAACTTCTAATCTTTCAAGTAAATTTTCGACACTTTCTGGTGGTAGGTTTCTTTGATTTAGGTAGACATGAATGTGTATGTGTTGTATATACTCCGTAGCAATAGCGAGTAATACTTATTTATTGATTATTATAGAAAATCAATGTTATTGTGTGTATTATAAATATGCATTAGAAAATTTGATCTTAACTCTTATACTACTACTTACATGATTATGTTGCTCGATTGTTTTTAAAATGCGTTTGTATTGCCTAACCTTGCTGTATTCTCTTGAAACTTCAATAAACAAAAGTCTCTTGTTATTTATGTACGTTAAACATAAACATTCCACAACACATTTTCAGATTAGTTAGATAATACTTGACGAACACTTTTCTTAAAGGAAATATTTAAGATTTTTTTTTTCTATTTTTCAGACTAGATGTTTCTAAACAACACTCAGTTATGTTAGTCACTGTGGCTTTTCTAGTTACAAACAATCGAGGCTGCAAATAATGTCATTGTCAACTTGATAACGTCACTGTCAAGTTGACAGCGTCACCACATCACATGTAGGTTTATGTATGCAAATTATCGATTATATACAAAGTGTATTTTTAAGAACTTGCACTTTATTGTCTGAAAATTCTAGAGTCCCCTGACTAATGAGCCAATTAGGTGATAGGATTCCAAAAACCTGTTTTGATCGATGTAATAATAAAAATAAACTTTGACAATTATTATGTCACAAGAAAGAGGTTAAGTTGATTTCGCTTCGTCAAAAATAGCAATATCTTCAGTGCTTTAATGAATATTTATAAAATAAAATAAAAGGGTTTTTAAGAAAATTGATCATTTGTAGCAATATTGATTGTAATCAGAAACCGGATTGTTTCAGTGGCAACAGGGTTGGACCACTAAATAATTTTAATAATCACGAGGAGGTGAGTGTTATTGATGGTGTGAAAATTGTTGCAGAATCTTATTACTTTAAAAACTTTGAAGATGTCAAATTCGATACATAAACAGGAAAAAAACTTGTATATTTAGTTTTTACTTTTTCGTTTTTCTACCAAAATGATTACAAAAAAAAAGTTTAACACATAAAAATATTTTATTAAGGTACCTTTATTGTTAATTTTCTTAAAACACAAATTCTTCTCGACACACTTTGGATGTAATTGACATTTTACATACGTAACCTACATCACTTAATGTGTCAACTTGACAGAGGCAATTTACAAGCTTTGAAAAGCCAGGGTGGCAAACATAACCGAGTGTTTTAGGAACATCTAGTTTGAGAAATAGAAAATAAAATGAATTTCTTGTTTAGTTTAGTTTCTTGTTTTGGGAATGTTTAAAAAATAGAGATAGATAACAAATTAATCTTACTTTTAGGCAAGCTATGAACATGATGGGACACACTGTAACCAAAAACTTTATTTTCAAAATGTCAATTTGACAGCAAATATTATCTAACACATGACAGTAGTTATTTTCACAGCCTGCCTAGGACCAAATAACAATAATGATAAAAACGCATTATCTTTTCTCTGGACTAGTTTTTTCTGCATATTTCACTTGATTGATAATATGAAATTTCTCTTCGAGTCTAGCTTTATTAAGAATTTGTTTTATTTTAAAAACAACCAAGCAACAATTAATATTATATGTAAATTCGAATTACATAAAACTACTACTAGTGTTTCTAATCTATTACATTTTTATAGATGGAGTTAGTGTGAATGGTGATATTTCCGATTATAAAGAGGATATGGATGATGGAAATACCGATGAAACAAACGAAGACATAATACAGGTTAATAGTGAAAGTGTTAGCGAAAATATTATGAATCAAAATAGTGATATTGAAGATAATGGCAGTATACATAGTATAGAAGAAGCAGAAGATAGGGAATGTATTATAGAAGAATCCGAAGAGAATCAAGACGAAAGTGAAAAAATGATTGTGGAAGAAATTATACAGGACGACGAAGATAGTAACGAGCAAATACACGAGATTGATAACAGTGATGGAGAAGATGATGTGCAAATTAGTCAAGATGATATAATTGATATGTCTAATGGTGTAAATAGTACTAAAAATGTTAAGGGAAAAAATTCGGTTGTTACTATTAATGATTCGGGTGAAGATGTTGTTATGTTAGATGATGATAATAAGGATCCTATAGAAGTATTAGATTATAATAAGGAAACAATAGAAGTCTTGGACGATAATAAAGATCCCGTAGAAAATGGTAGTATTGCAAATGATAGCGGTGACGATATTGAAATTTCAGAACCTACTAGTACAGATATTCAAACGATCGATGATGGTGAAGTAATAAACATAGACGATACGCCTACTAAAAAGAAAAAGAAAGACAAAGTGGTCATCGATTCAGGTCCACCAAGGAGAAGTTCGAGAAATTTAAATAGAGAAAAAAAGAGTTACATAGAAGACGAGGGAGTTGAAAGCGAACAACAGAACGAAAAAGATCAGGAGCAAGAAGATCATTCCTCAGAAGGATCAGATATTGAGGAAGTGATGCCTCAGGATCCCCTAGCCGTTGCCGACCCATCTCCTACTCCGCTTCCCCCTCAAAATCAGAAACCAATTTCAAAAAAGTCACGTGTGTCTAGTTCTACTATTGTTGTGAAAGATACTAAATGCTTAGCAGAAATTGCATCTAAATCAACTACTAATAACAATAATAATAATAAAAAAGAACCTACTTTAGTTATAATTGACACAAATTCTATATTATCAGGCCGAGGTCCTGTTCCTATTGCCCAGAAATCCGCCATCTCTGCGCCGATCTCAAATTCATTCTCTATGTTACCAATGGCTTTACCAGCACAAGGCATTTATCCAGCTAATATGCGTGCCACCATTACCCCTATTCCAATGACTCCACCAGCACCACCTCCTAAACCGACTGCTGCACCACCACCGCCTCAACCTGTTCTACCAACTCTGACTGATGACATGTTTGTGGTAGAAGCGCCATCATTTATTGTTCCTTACGTGTATGAAAAACCTCCTATAAAAGACTTAAAAGAATTTGTGAAAGCTCTCGAGAATGAAATTGCAAATGAACAAAAAAAGAAATCAGATCAGGAGAAAAAAAGCGGCGAAGAGAAACCCGATAAAGAAAAGGAAGAAGGTGATAAGGAGAGAAAAGAGGACTGTACAGAAGATGAAAAGGAAAGTGATAACAAAAAGGGGACGGAAAATAAAGAACACTCAGAGGAAAGCATGGAAGTAGATAAGGAAAAGAGTGAAGGCACCGATAATGAGAAAGAAAATAAAAAAGATGAGAGTACAGATGGAAAAGCCTCCACGGAAACAGACTTACCAGCAATGCCGGTGCCGTCTGCAACCACATTGGCGGCAGAATTGCGTAAACCACCCGCAACTTACTTTGATAGTCCATTGGGTAAATTTTTCATGGGTATCGGATATAGTTTAGTCCAAGAAGCTGTGCAATCGGATTTGTTGAAACAACAGAAACGAAGGCGAGATCGTGAAGGTGGTCAGAATCCTGATACTTTAAAAACTATTAATTCTTTAATGAAGAATCTAGAGTATACTAAAGAAAATAATGAGCCATATCATATGGAGACCAAAAAGTGTGAATTTTGTAGTTTTAAGACTGAATCGGCGCTTGCAATGGCCTATCACTTAGAAACACCTCACATGAAAAATTATATTTATCGTTGCAATTTTTGTCCATATGAGGTTCGAAGTCCACATGATATTTTATTTCACATGGAGGTGCAGCATGGAGTGAGGGGGCGCTTGGAAAGAGCTCCTGCTTTTCATCAGTGTCCTAACTGTCCTTTCGAAGATAACCAAAAGGGAAAACTGTCGAGGCATCTAGTAGCCTGCGCACGTAAATTTAAGCCAGAACGTAATCTGGAACCGCCTGCAGATTATGAGCCACCTGCGAAGATACCTCGAGCGCCCAGGATGAAACAGCAAGGTTTAGGAACCGCCGCCGCCGTTTATCAGGCGATGGCTAGAACGTCTCAGTATCAGATGATGTCGAAAATGCCCTCGAATCTGTCTGCAATGCAGCGTGGCAGGGGCAGACCTTCTCTGGGAGTACCTCCTGCCAAGCAACCCGGTGCTATTAGATCAGTGACACCTACGAATATGCTTTATAAGCAAGCGGCGAGTATGTCCGGTGGGTCTGTTTTGGTACCTACTAATTACCAGTTGAGCGGAAACCAGTTGTATCAGGTGAGTTTAAGAGAATTGCTGCAACTCGATGCACCTCTCTGTAGCTTATGTTCTTTTTCTTTTTAATTTTTTTGCACTTTGTGAAATTTCAAAATAACACATCAGTTCTGACAGAATTCTAAAAAGAGCGTCTATCTTTAAAATTTGTATTAGCTAGAGTAATATTAGGATCTTTGATGTGTGTGTTAGGTGGTGGGCGGACATGAGATGGGCGGCCGCTTAGGCCCTAGCAGTGCCACCGCGTTTCTGCCCAGCATATCTGCCGCGCCCAACTCTATCACAATCCAGGTATGCACCAACACTGCTTGTGTAATTGGTTGCAGCTGTACTATGATTTTGTGACTCACTTTTATCAACAATCATCCTGAATACGCATTTATCATTTGTTTTTTGATGACTAACAAGTTTTATTATTTCTAATCATCATTCTCCTAATGCATTTTTATTCATTTTTTTAATGTAAGTTAAGAACTTACAGGAAAGACCGAGGTACAGTAGAAATATTTACTTTTTTTGTTATTACTCATGTCAATCACTTTTATTTATTGTTTACTGTTACTGTTATTAGCTTTATTTTGAAAATTGAAGATTAAAGATAATATTTGCTTGATAGAGGGGTAAGGTTAACAGATTTATGCACAAGGGTTATCTCTTTTTTACTATGCCTTACTGTATCAAGAGGTTAAGGGCATGCTGTGTTATAACATTCATCTTATAATTATTATTACTAGCATGGGAAACTTTATTCATTTTCATTTAAAGGAAACGAAAGCTTTTTTGATTGTATTCCTGTAGTCACATAAAAGAGGATAATTTATACAGTTAATGTTTTACAGAACTCATTAATTAATTAAAAAGACTTGGTAAAAAGGAGCAAATACATTTTTAAGTAAATAGAAACATACCAAACAGATTTGTTACAGATGTGACATTATGTAGAGATCGGAGGTAAAACGAGGTTATGTTGACTGTTTACGTACTTGCATTTTGAAAACTTAATTCAATCTATGTGTAATATATTGTTGATGTTGATGATTAATTTATCTTACATTTTAAATTTAAGTAAGAAACTTTAATGATTGCACTTCCAGTCTCAAATTTTATCTTATCACGTCATGTACAAATGCCTGTTCCTATTGAAGTTGGCATATTAAATTTTTAGATTAAATATAGGAATCCTTGTAATTTTATTTCATATGACTAAAGGCTACTTCTACATATTAAATATTATACATCGAAGTATTTTGTTTACTGTACAACCAACTAGATACAAGTAATTTCTCTACATATTAATCTGAGTAAGTTTAGGAGCTTTCAAGAAAATCTTTGTGGAAGATATTAATCAATTGACAATGGCAAACTCTTCACGAATGTATTCACTAACACAATGTAATGAATGAACTGAGCAAGTGATGTGCATTAAATTTGGATAAAATATTTTGAGTACTCCAGCTGCTTTTACCTTAATAAAGTGCTGCATCACTGAGTAACAACACTTTTTCTGGAATACAATATCCTCATGCTGTCATTAAACAAATTTTGCAATGGTTTGATGGTTGGTATTTTCTGGTTGCTTTGACACCAGCAAACAGGGAGTTCCTGCTTCATTACTAGTTAATGTTCCTGCAATAATATTTGCTATATAGTGGCCTTACTAATCTCTTGTTTCATCGATACACGTCCATAAAAAATTTTTTCCAATTTCCTTCCGAATTTGTTCTATACTTGATTTGTAACACAAGCTTAAATAATTTTTCCTTAGTGTTGATTCGTCAGGAATTAATTTGATTAGTGTGTTTTTCTAAAAAACTTCTAAGGATTGCATTTTTTTAATTTATGCATAGGTATATTTGCTGCAACAAGTGCTTCACATAATTTGAAGGAAAACTCGGACCTTTTAGGTCACTTTTTCAAATGCATTTTTTATTAATGATTGTTTTGTAGGTTTTCTTTTTACGTTACATTAGAGATGCTGTGTAACGTGAAATCTTTTCGTTGCATTACTCTAAAATTAAGTTGGTTTGTTAGGGCTAAAGTTAAGAGGAAGTAAAAAACACATCGTTTTTTCACAGACTTGACAATTTAAAACTTCACCGTCAGTACTTAAACAAGCATCTATATTTGCTCATTGACTATAATTCGCACCTAACAGTTCTATTTTTTATATTCACTCACTCAATTGCAGAAAGTAAACGAAAAGGACAGGCTTCTTGTAACCACCGGTTCAAGATATAAAGTAAGAAGGGTTGAACAACAGCATATCTTATTTATTGATAAGCCGGAAACAAATTTAAATCCAAGTAAAATTTCTCCCAGTTGGCTCAATCTTCTTACAAAACTCACTTTTATGGCTTTTAAACAGCATTTGCCTTTGTTAGACTTGTAGAAAAAATGTGTTTTGACAAGGACGTAACTCAGTTTGTCTAAATCTTTCTAGTTAATAATTTAATTTGGTGTTCACCTGACTTGTTAGGTAGCTTGTAATCCTTTTATTGCTTTGTAAGTTAAGAAGATTGAACCTCTTAGAAAATATGCATTATACCTGATTTATGTTGGAAATCACACTAAAAGGGACAGAAAAGCAAAAAAGCTTTAAAAAAGGCAAATATTGCCAAAAACCTGTAAAAAACCAAAGACATAGTTACATATTTGGAATCTGTATTTACTGAAAAGCATTTTAATTTTAATGTGCCTTAAGTTCGGCCAATTACAAAGAAAAGGAACTTGCCTAACTATCCGGTCTTTATTTATAACCTGCTAAAATAGAGTATCTTAGCAGAAAATAAAAAATTGAATTCGTAAGTTACCGGGCTTTACATCTTAAGTATGTGTTTGTATTATTGATAAAATATGTAACTAATTAAAACGTTTTGGTTGAGGAGGTAGAGACCTGCATGGGCCAGTTTTTCTAGTCGGGCCGTTAGGCGGCCCAGGTCGAAGCTCGTGTTTGGGTTGGGCCAGGCTTCAGTTTAAAAATTTATTGGGCTGTCGGGTCTTTTGAACACCTCGGCCTTTCGGGCTTTTCTGGTCTGTAGAACCGTTCGGACCTCTCACACCATTTGGGCCATTGGGCCTTTGGGCCTTTTGGATTTCTTGGTCCTTCGGGTCTATCGGGTCGTTTTGATCTCTTGGGCCTCTTCAGCCTTTTGGACTTCTTAGCATTTCGGGTCTATCAGGCCGTCTTGATCTCTCAAGCCTGTTGGACCTCTTGAGCCTGTCGGACCTCCCGGGTCCTCGAGCCTTTCGGATCTTTTGTGCCGTTCGTGTTTTTTTCAGTTTACAGTTACTGGGACTTTTTCGGGCCACTTCTAGTTTGTCTTCAGTTAGACCAGGCCTGGAAATTTCGGTCTGTGGAGGGCTCTATGAGGAGGTACAAAATGAAAATTGAAGATAAGTTGTGAGTACTGGAGTATGGAAAATTTTCTCCAAATTGAGGATTCTTTGAACTTGATGGGGGAAATTAGTGATGATCTTTAAAAAGTGGGGATTAATTAAAAATTTTGAATAAATTTTCAAACTTAGTCGTTTTTTACTAGAAAAATTATGTTTTTTCGAGTTTACTTTATTATTGTTGTTAATAATGAAAGTTTTATGTTATTGGAAGCTTTGGAGTAAGTACAAAATTTTACAAATAAACAAGTGTTTTGAGAAATTGATAAAAAATCTTTCCATTTGTTGCATACTCTCCTGGACACACATTGGAGAAAAACCAAAGTCCGTAAATAATACTAGTGTGCTGGAAAAGATAGGTGTTCCTATTAGCAGCCATTTGTAATCAAAAAGATTAAGGTTAGATTAACGTAGATGATATTATATTCATTATTTTATGACAGTCACACTGTTGCCACAACAGTGAAACATATTGTCAAAAACAAAATAAATATTATAAATCTTCAGATTTGGAAACTTACACCAGCTCTGGCAGCATTGGTTGTAGCTATAATCACCTTTTTGATACATTTTGACGAAGTTTAACGCCATCTGTTGGTGATGATTTTCACCTACAGCATAAAAGATTATTTGTATTCACAAACAAGTAGCAAATTATTGCATTAGCGACATAAAATTGCTGGAGAGTTGGCAGAACTCGTTTACAACCACTGACAGTGCCCAATCACCACTGGTGGTAACAAGTCAGCAAGATTACAGCTTGTGGACACAAGCATTATTTCAAGAATTTTTGTAGTTGGGGACATTTTTGTTAGACGGGTGGGGAGGAAGATTGTTTATACTTCGCAACACTGGCACCTTTTTTGTTCCGTCTAAAGCCCTGCTTAGTGATTTGCTATTTCTCACTGTATTTGCTAAATTTGCTCACTTTTTTTCACTTTTTATTGTGTATCGCAGCTTGTGGTAGCCCTGGTAATATATTTTACAATGCAGAAATATAATCAGCAGTGCAGAAATATAATCAGCAGTGCGGAAATATATTTGGCAATACAGTGGAACCCCCATAAGTTGTACTTCTGTAACTCGAAATTTATTGCGTTCCCTTGCACTTGTATACTAATTGCACGTAATTGCCGCTTGTAGTTGCACTATTTTCTTGTTCTATCCATTCTATACTTTCTCTGACTTCAGACAACTCTTTTTTCATCTCCTTATTTTGCTTCTCCAGTTTCTTATTTTCTTTCTTTAGATTTTCTGTTTCTCTTCTTAAACTTGATAATTCATCTGTACTTTTGTTGTTCTTCTCTTATTTCACCCATTTTTAGTTCCTGTATCCTTAACAACCCATCTATTTTGTCTTCTTCTTGCTTGTGTGACTTTCTTTTCTTTTACTTCTTTTGAAAGTCGTTCTCCGCTTGAAACTCTTGAGTACTCTTCACTCTCCATGCTTGACTAATCAAGCTAGGTTTCAGAAGCCTTTGTAATAAAACAAATAAAATCACTCCCCTCAAGTGAGTATATTTATATGCTTTACTGTTATTTGGATTGCCTAGCAGTCGATCTCGATCTTACTCCTATTTACTCTCCAAATTCACCACTATTCTTACTCTTTTGATTGTGTAATTTTGTATAGATTCACTCGTAATGCCCCAAAATCTGAGTTTAACTAGGGAGTGAAAGAATACATGTGTATTTTATCCAAAAATCTCACTGTCAGCTTGTAACCTACTTTTAAAATCACTGATAAAATAATAATCAATTAATTGTTAAACCTAATTTCTTTAATCACCTATTAAGAGTTTCATGACTCCAAATAGGAATCACTATGTGCCTTCAAAAAGAAATTTAATCTGCATAACCTATGATGTGAGAAACTTAACATCAGGGCTTTATTTAGTTTTTGTACCAGGTGTCTGTTTAATACTGTGACCTAATTGCTTTTAAGCTGATAGTAAATTAACTAAACTTAAGTTGGTAATGAAAGATTTACATTGAAACAAAATTAATTTTAACCTCAACTCGACTTTGACAGATGTTATCTTAATTATTTAAGGTTAATTAAAATTAATTTAGTTCATTTCTACCTATAGCAGTGTTACCAATTTCACAGGTGCACCAACTCAAAAAAGAGTCACAATATAGGAAAAAACCAAAGCCAGTTCATTGTGAGACAAAGTACTGACACCAAATAAAAGGCGATCAATAATGATCTTTTCTCCGCTAGAGGCGCTGTTCCACGTCAAATTTGACCAGTTTGAACGTTGGTTTATAAGTTTGAGGTTATTAAAATTTGGGTTTTAGATAAAAGTAATTATAAATGTCTTGCTGTTGCGTATTATCCATGATTCTTTGCAAAGTTTGTATGAGCAAGTGTATATTTTCCATTCCCTCGCCATCATCTTAATCACTTCACAATAATTTTTTTATAAATTGCTGCAAAACAGATTTTGTAGTGGTTACACAATCGTTTCTGAATAAACTGAGTTAACCCAAATAACTCTGTTATGTAATTTGCATGATCAGATCAAAAATACGAGTTAAGTTTCCGAAAATGCATTATTTATTACTGTTGGGTTTTTGATTTTGCTTTTGTGGAGCACACTGCTCCCTCGTTTCTGTCGACTATGGTAAGCTTCCTTATTCTGCAGTAATTATTATAATAATGTTCGATTTTCACTTAGTACATTTATTGAATTAGAAATATTTAATTAACATAACACATTATAATTTATTTATGTATCGATGTGCAAACGTATTCTAACTTATTTAATATGTATGTATCAATGTGCTAATACATTCTAACTTATTTATAATTATGTATAGATGTGCATGCTCGCTTTGCACATATTCGAGTGTGCGTCTTCTTTTTTGTTTTTCTTGGTTCCCTTAGGTACAGGGCAACCCGGGCCGACGGTCAGTTACGCCCCCTTAAGAGGGTCGGTATTTCACAGATGGCTAAAATGACCGACAACCTTGACAATTACTTTTTTCTAAAACTTCAAGTTTTAATAACCTCAAACTTATAAACTGATGTTTAAACTTGTCAAATTTGACATAGAACAACAGCGCCTCTAGCGGAGAAAAAATCGTTATTGATCGTCTTTTGTTTGGTGTCGGTACTTTGCTTCACAATCAACTGGTTTTGAAAAAAACATAATTGTTGTGACATTGATTGGAAATTTAAAAAACTAATTTGAGGGTGATCACACAACACCCACACAACTCTAAACCATAATGACTATTATAAATCTTCAGATTTGGAGATTTAGAGCCAGCTCTGGCAACATTGGTTGTAGCTGATAATCACTCCCTTTCCTCCTAGACAAGTTTTGTAAATACACTACTGTCCCATCAAAGCTTTTTTGGTAACAGAAAAACTATCAATCAGTTCTGCAACTAGAGGTATAAGCAAAAAAACAACACAACCCTTAAATAATAATACACACAATTGAATCAACCAAACAATTAGGGAGATTAAAATTAAGCAATTGATGAATCAGTTCCTTCAGTAATTGCTCAGTTCCATAATTATTTAATTATGGCACAGATGCAGACAGCTTGATTTCTAATAATCTGTTTAGTCAGTTAATTGAATAATCAAATAATTGGATAATCGATTAAGCGATCTTTTTTTAAATGATAAACTTTTGATCAATCAATTATTTATTGTAAAAAATCCTCTCCTTCCTATCGAGTCTTTAAAAAACCTTTCTTTGCGTGTCATAAAGTTAAATCACTAGTAAGACTGCTTTATGTGACTAATCAGGTAGAATATTTATTATTAGCTTTTTCTTTCTTTTTTTTTTAATTAATCTTCCGATTGTTTTCACCCTTCTAAATTTTTAATTAATAAAAATGCCTATATTTCTAATCTTTCTGATTGTATTCATTTAGCAGCAACAGCAGCAGCAGCAGCAACAAAGTCCTTTAAGCAAAATGAAGCCAGTACAACAGCCGAGTATTTCAATAACGCCCTTACCTCGTGGTAGTGCAGCTACCGGTGTAACCATTACGAAACCGGGCGATTCTAATCCTAAGAATTCTTTTGTTATCTGTGAAATATGTGATGGTTACATTAAAGATTTGGAACAGTTACGGAACCATATGCAATGGATACATAAAGTTAAAATTCATCCTAAAATGATATACAATAGGCCTCCACTTAACTGCCAAAAGTGCCAATTTCGATTTTTCACCGATCAAGGCCTAGAAAGACATTTATTAGGATCTCATGGACTTGTTACTTCGAGTATGCAAGAAGCTGCTAACAGAAGTAAAGATGCGGGGCGTTGTCCAGTGTGTGGAAGGGTAAATCTACGATTAAAACTATTTTATTAGTGTACTAATCTGAATTTTCTTCGATTAGGTTTATCAGTGGAAGTTGCTTAATCATGTGGCTCGAGATCATAATATGACATTAAAACCTGCACATTTATCTTATAAGTGTACAGTTTGTACAGCAACGTTTGGCATGTATAAACAGTTTGAAAGTCATGTGTATTCAGCTCATAGTGTTGTTGCTAAACGTGTTATGGACAAGAAGAATACGTCTGCAACGCCCACAAGTTCTACTAAAAACGAGTCTGTTTTAAAGCCTTTGAAAATTAACGATGAAATCACCATCATTCCTCAACCAGCTAAACCTAGTAACGGTGCAAGTGGTGGTAAGGAAGAAAGTGTACCTTCTACTTCAGGAACTTCAATAAGTGCACGTAATAGTACCGGTTATAGTAATGGAAATCCCGGTACTAGTAAAAGTAGGTAAAAGTTCTTTTTTACTTCTATTTTTGTGGACTGAATGGAAGTAGAAATTATTATAAGTACCGGGGGAGTTGATAATTTTTATTTCTTGAAAAGAAGTAAGAGTATGTAATACATATTATGAATTTTTATCAATTGGATGTTAATATTTTCTTATTTCTTAGGTGTTAGTAATGAGCCAAGGAACAAATCATCATCTAGTTCTCCTTCTTCATCATCATCGACATCGCGGTTGGAGCGTTTATCACGTCGTAAACCAACATCCCAGACGGATAACTGAGACTCTGTAACTTCGTTTAGTGAAAATATAGTAAGTGGTGTGTGGGTACTGTTCGTGGGATAGTTTACTACATCACACCTCCTCCTTTGGGACTTTGCTTTATATGAAAAAATATAATACGATATAATGTTTTTTAAACATGGACCAATCAATTCATTTACTTTATTATTTTTTTAAAATGATACAAGATGTGTATTATCATCGTTGCCCTTACTGTTAATTTAGAAATGTGATTAGTGAAATTGATTTATAATCTCAATTTTTCATTTATAATTAATTGCAAACTATTTATTTATATATACGAATATAAACAAATTAAAGTTAAACAAATTATTTAATTGTGCTGCAGTATGTGTTAAAAATTTTACTCTATTATTAGTTCTGCGTGCTGCAGTTTTAGATAGGTTATTGAAAAAGTATCGTCATTGCACTATAAAATTTTCTGATGAGAAAACAAAAGAATAGAGTTTCCATGTTTTCTTTTCTTTTTCTAGTAACTTCTTCTCTCTTAGTGCTGTTTTCAAATGAATAAATAAATTTTAATGTTTATAACATTCGAATGTATTTATTTGTATTTATTTTGTACCTACAATTGCATAAATATTTCTTTTGAAAGATAATAAAAGTTAAAATAATGCAGTCTATTAGGTTATAATTTTTTGATAATTTTGTATTTTAACAAGACGTGTACATATGTATGTATACCTGTGTGATCATAGAACTGTCTGTATAAAAAAAATGTTAAGAAAAAGGAAAATGCATTTCAATGAACAGAATATTTTCTGGAGCTTATCTTTTATAAAATACATTTTACAACAAGTTATACCTACTTATCGTACATACATAATGGATAGTATGGATCTGGATAGAAGAGCTTTAATTAGTTGAATTTCTCTAATGTAATTATTATTCTGAGTGATCTTAGATAGTGACCTTGAAGTAATCTTGTGATTTTTCAGAAGTTCTCTTGCAGGTTTTTGCTTTAACTGTTTCTGATGAATTGTTATGAAAGTTAAGTGTTACTTTTGAAACTATTATTAACATTGACTGTCAAACATAACCTATTTAGTTTTAACAAGAGTTGACGGTGAATATTTAAAAAAAATTAAGGTCTGCTGTGAGGTGTGATTGCACACACATACATACAAGGTGATTGTCAACTATTCGAAAGTTACAAGTGCAAGTAGTTTAAATGATGTACAACAGTGATAAAGCATTCCACCATTCACCATCTGTTTGCCTTTTCAACATACATTTGTGTGTATGATAATTTCTCCATCTTATTTAAATATGTACCATTTAAACTCTTTGCACTCGTTCAATAGCAATGATCCATGGCATAACTTCATTGTAGGTCCGAACTAGTTGAGTTGCTAAAATTTGACAAATTAAACCAATCAAGTGTTCTACTAACCCAAAGTGAGATCACTGGCCATTGCTGTTGTTCAGTAGTTGATTTTCTAGATAACGACTTTGTATTTGTGTGCAGTCAGATCATACAGTAGCAACTCCATACTATAAAAAAATCAAAAACTAGAAATGTCAAGATTATTATTTGAAGTTAAAAAAAGCAAAGTATTTATAAAATATTTGAGTTTCTAATTTTCCATTGTAACTTAATTGTAGGAAATGACATTCATTTCTGTTAATTTTTCATGATTGAAACCTGAAGAATCGTTACTTCAAATTAAGAATAAATGGCAGAAAACAGTTTGGTGTTTAATATAATGATTTACAACTTCTCGATCCTTTTCTATTCAGCTTGTGTATAATAAAACTACCAAGTATACCAGGACATTGAATAGGATCGCAAACCACGTGACTACTAAATTTACTGTTGGTTAGGCAACACATCTTGCACTGGAGCTCTGTTGTAATAAACATAATGTAGTTTTTCAGTGGCGTATTGGATATATGATGAAACTACTTAAAAGCTTAAATATTTCAAATTGATTATCACACTTTGACTGTGTTAACTCTAACGTACCTCGATTAACTCATAAAAAGCAGATTTAGTCTTGAAAAAGATTGATCTTAAAATGGAACAAATAAACTAATAAACACAAAACTAAGAGACAACAAGAAATAACGGAACGTACGCACGCCGATGTAATTTTAGGTTAGAAATGTACTCGTGAGGATGTCGAAAAATAAAATTTCGCGCCTTTTTTAAATTAGTGATCACGTGGTTTGTGATTGAAATGATTATTGTAAATCAACGATTGTGCCCAGTAGTCGGAAGTGCGTCATGCATTTTTTGGAAAGTACGCAGCAACCATCAGTGATCAATTTGCTAATGATATTGCAGGTAACGCTTTCGTATTCTGCTGTTATTTGTATCTGAGACAGCGTTATAGTGTGTTTGTCACTTTTTTTTTGAGCTATTTGTTATTATTTTTAAAAACAGTAAAGTCACTTTTTTTTAACTTGTCAAACATCTCAGTCGCTTGTTACATTCTGTTTTATGCATTTAAAAAAACTACAAATTTAAATACTGAGTGATCTAAAAAAATGAAGTTGGGGTAGGTCATGACTAGTACCATGTGACAACGCTGCTAAGATGGAGTGCCTTGATATTGTTTTATTATTATGTCATTTTTCTAATGGATAGAGTGTGGAACACACTTGTCAGTGCCGTTTTTGTAGGATAGTCATATGTTTGTCAACTAACCTTACATTTCGATATGAGCGTCATTTTAGCCATGGGCGTACCCTGCGAAATATGTAAAAGTCTTGGACTTTTATTGTTCCCAAACAATTTTACTTGTTCTTGTTTTGTTTGCTAATAAATCGATTGTATTCAACTGTAAATGTAATCTATTTTAACATTCTTTTGATTACTAAAATTGCTACCCAATATATTGGTTACTAATGTTTTCTGTGAAACTAAATTTATTACTGTTGAATATAAACTTCTCAAGAAGCTTTAAATACATCTAAGCCTTTTACTAATTTTGCTGCGGTCCGGCCCGACTGGAAATAAACTAAACGCGACCTGAAAAAATTCGATAACTTCTTCATCAGCCCGACAAGCCCAAACGGCACGAATGACCCGACAGGCCCAAATGGCCTGACACATTTGAACGGCCTGACAGGCTCCAACAGCCCTACAGGAACGAACGGCTTGATCGACTCATTCTAGGCTGAATGAATTCTTAAACTGAGGCTGGAGCTTTGGGCCTGATGATCGCGCAAATATCCGACCGCGAAACCCTTTCCCTCTAGGGTACAGTACAAAGAGCCTTCTCTTCGGTTCAGTATAAAAATAATGCTTGTCCGAGTCAATACGAAAAAGATTTCGGCGCGGTTCAGGACGAACATTCTCCGTTTCAGTTCAGTATGAAAATAGTGTGTACCCGGCTGGATATGAGACTAACGCATGTCCGAGTCAGTATGATAATCCTCAGGTGTTGTTCAGTACGAAAATCGGCCGCTTCCAATCAGTACAAAAATAAGGGCCCGAAAATCCTGGCCTATCCAATAAGCTCGGTAGGTCCGAGCACCACGTAAAGGCTCAACTAACAAACCCGATCCACGCAGATCTCTAATTTAGAGTATCGTTTGGTATCCCAAGCATTTTTTTAACACCACTTCTAATAATTTTGTTTACATTTTCTAAAAATACTTTTGATATCTGTTGAACAGAAACCATTTGAAATAAATAAATAAGAGAACGTTTGGAATGTAGTTTAATAAATTAGATTTTACGGTATCTCCAAACTCTCCGAAAATCTTTTTAGGTTGCTTAATGATTTGCAAACAATCAGCAAGAGCTCTGCTCGACTGGGGACAAGCTTGATGCGGCCCGAAAAGAACCCAGTGTCTTCTTGATCGGTACGAGAAATTTGAGAGATCTAAACTGCCCGATGAGCTCGAGGGACCCGAACGGCCCGAGAGACCCGAAGGGTTGAGAAGTCCAAAACCCGAGAGGGCCAAGCGGTTTGAATGGCCCGACAGACCCGAGAAGCCCGAAGGTCCGAGAAATTCAAAGGACCAGACAGCCCCCAAAAGTCTGCTAGGGTCGATAGAAAGAAACGGTGCGCTCTAAGTAAAAATGTTGTATAGCAAAGCAGACTTAATTTCCGCTGAGCAATGCGATGAAAATATTGCATCCTGTTTTTGAGATATTTAGAAAAAACCTTAGTACAAATCATTAAATTGGAGAGATTTTGAAAAACTCAATTTTACTGGAAAATGGCGCATTCTACACGAGAGCAATTTTTTTGTCAAATTGCCACTATTTCATTAACACCGTATTGTTTCTTTTCTTAATTTGCTTTGGTTTTGTTACTAACTTCAAAGCATATCCCAGCTAACATGGTGACGGACAGATGACGTGGATGTTTGGTTATGTTTGGTCATATACGTCATAATGTCCAATAACTGACGTAAATATCACGCCACCACTGAGTCATAATTTACAACAATTTTTACCTATAACTCTAGCTGCAGAACTAATTGATGATTTTTCTCTCCGTTCGTCGTCATAAAAGTGCTGAATTCTACTTATTAAAATATTTATCCGTGAGAATGTACCCTCAGGTACCCTGAGCACGCATCCCAAATCTCGTCCTATTAGCTCTTCTCATTCTCGCTGTATGAATTTTTCTGGTTGAAATTTGAAAACTCGCCAACACTGACCCTGGCGATGGAAACACGCTTTTTGGTGGTACACAGGCTTATTATGGGAATAAACAGCCTAAATTGGGTTTTGATAACTCGTAAAAACCCCCACTCACCTTCCTCTCGCAGACATCTATGAAACCCAACTTTCCTTTTGCCAGGGGGGGGGATGATGACCCATGGTGCCTACTGGGCCCAAGTGGATTAGTGCAACTAACAACTTTGATAAATAAAATTTGCGTTTTTTTTGTACTACTCCGTCTAGCTACAACTAAAAATATCCATAACTACGGGAATATTGAGAATAGCCAAAATAACCACCTTTTGTTCTCCACTTGTAATTACATTGTTATGAGATACCCTGTAGAAGTATTCCTAAATTGTCAATGGGCCGAAATTTTTAGGCTCGACTGGGATTAAACTTGATGCGGCCCGAAAAGCACCCGGTAACTCTTTGATCGACGGGAAAAGCCCGAGAGTTTTGAACGGCCCGAGACCTTTCAACGACGAGAAGTCCGAACGACCCGACGGGACCGAGAAGCCTGACAGATCCGAGACCCCTGAACGATTTGGCAGTCCCAAATGTCCCGACAGGGCCGGGAGACTCAACAGCGCTGGGATACCCGACAGGGCCGCGGAGCGTGACTGGTATGAGATCTCTAGATTATTCGATAGGCCAAAATGACCCGACAGCGCCAAGAGACTAGACAGGGCCGGGAGACCCGACAGGATTAGAAGACTCAACAGGGCCGAGATATCCGACAATGCGGGAAGCTTGACTGTCCGAAACCCCTAAACTATTCGACAGGCCAAAATGACCCGACAGAACCAGGAGACTAGACAGGGCCGGGAAACACAACAGCGCCGCGATACCCGACAAGCCGGGAAGTGTGACTGGTCTAAGAACCCTAAACTATTCGACAGGCCAAAATGATCCGACAGGGCCAGAAGACTCAACAGGACCGAGCTATCTGACAGTGCCGGGAAGTGTGACTGGTCCGAGACCCGTAAACTATTCGACAGGCCAAAACCACCCAACAGGGCCAGGAGATAAGACAGGGAAGTGATATCCGACAGGGCCGGGAAGCGTGACAGGTCCGAGATCCCTGAAGTATTCGACAGGCCAAAACAATTCAACAGACTCTAGAGGCCTCATAAGCCTTTAAAAGCTGAGGTCTGGCCTGCGGGCCACTTAAAGACCAAGAAACCCGGCCCGTGCAAGCTTCTACGGTATAGTACGAAACTTCCCCGCTTTGGTTCAGTATAAAATGAACGACTATCTTAGTCCGTATGAAAATAACGCTGTCTGACTCTGTAAGAGGAAGTTCTTGGTCTGGTGCAGTACAAGAATTCTCTTCGGTTCAGTATCAAACCAATGCGTCTGACTGAGTGAGCCTATACAAGTCAGTACAACAATTCTCCGGTGCGGTTCAGTAGGAAAATAGCCGGTCCGACTTGGTACAAAAAAGATCTCAGTTCGGCCCGTTTCGGATCAATACAAAAGTAACGGCCCGAAAAGCCCGATAGACTCGATGGACTCGACAGGGCGGAAAAGCGCTATAGGCCCGATTGACCCGACGTAGGTCCATAAAGTTCAACGAATTGTTAAATTGAGGCCCTGCCCGATCCAAACCCGAGTTTCGAGCCACGCAAAGGTCCGACCAAAACGCCCGACCCGTGCAAGCCTCTAACGTAAGTTTCTCGCTTTACAGGCTACGAATTTATTTTTGATTGCACGTTAGTTATTTCTATTTGGATTCATGAAGCTCATAGTAGCTGATTATTTGATACTCGATTGTTTGCATAATAATTTAGGTAGTTAATTATTATTTTGAGTTATTTTTCCTAATAAACGATTATTTCGATTGTTTTGATTAATCGTATTACATAATTTCATTTGTGATGCACTTGCAAGAGTTTATGTATAATGTTCCAAAAGTCGTGGAGGCTACTTTTCCTGTGATAAATGGTAGCGTTAAATTCTGAGACGGGTTGATGAATCACTGGGAAGTGATTCCTCGTTTTTATTACAAGCAGATAGCGATCACCATTTGGGTATATCTCCTTTATTGGATTGCTTTCACAGTTTCCAATAGACTACACGCACGCAGTGCGTCTTGGTATAGTACGAAAACTTTTGAACCTGTGAATTGGAGGTTCTCTTATAGTACGGCTACACAGTCTCGTCTAGTACATAATATATCAGAGCAGCTTGTACTGTTTCCTTCCTAAATTTGTTTGTCATTCACTCAAAAAGGATATACGGTGCAGAATTTCTAATTTACATCTTACACAACACATTCTTTTGTATTTACCATCTGATGATGACCTTCTTCAGCGTTTCCTTTCGAAAATTATTTAGGACACTTAAAACGCCTTTTGAAGAATGGAAAAAGTCCATTGCAGCAGGTTACTCGAAAAATAACGGAATCAAACTTTTATTTGTTAACAGAAAAGTCTTGCCAGTTACAGCATTTTTTTTGAATCATTATAGAGAATATACAATTGTAGACAATTTAAGAAATTTTATTGGGCTGAAAAACAATGTACATTCGCTACCCATCTGTATACGGCATCAGATTGTTACTACATGACAATTACTAACACAGTTATTGAAATACATAAGAACGTCATATCTGTCACTAAAAGGTAAATAACTTGTAATGATACTGGCGTCATAACTTCGTTTAAAAAGTGACGTCGTAGGGATGTCATATTTTCGTTTTTTTTAACTCGACTATCTCCTCAAAGTGAAAATAACGAATACGTTGACCTAGAAACGACGCCTTTATGATGTGAGCCTATAGGCTAGGTAGTGTGGGGTCTAAAATAGTAACCTTATTTTTATTGCCTTTGAATTCTCAGTAACTGTCTCTTGGGATAAAATTCATTCATTTTTGTTACTATCATCCTTAGGTAAATAGGGCATAGACAGTTTTAACTTTTTGATTTATTTAAAATAAGTATGTAACTTATTGGCGCTATTGTAACTATATAGTAAGAATAATACACTGTAATTGTATTTAAATGCTGTTCAAGATCGTTATAATACAAAAATAATGCTAATATCCTATAGAATTGAATAAGTATAATACTTCATAGCACTTTATAATAACTAGTTTCTCACAATATTACAAAACTTGTGTATTTAGTCTCTCTAGAAATTCAAGAAGAATATAAATAATGGATAATGCAATATCGAAAATCTTCTTTGAATAATGTATGAACAAATGAGTTTTCTTATAAATTAAAATTAAAAATTGAATATACATAACATGTGTGTTTTAGCCATAAGAATTTTGGAAACGATTTTTTAGCGCAGGTTTTAATGGAGGAACAGGACGCGATGGACTTCTAGGAGCTGAATATTCTAGACTTGATCTTCTATCTGGATAAAGAAATGAGTTCGATCGTGTTGGCGAAGCATTATTAGTAACAGTAGGAGATCTTGGTACAAGGGATCTAGATAATCTTGCTAACGATTCGTTTGTGCTCTGTACTGGTGGTAGTCGAGGCAAGCCCTGGAATGTTCCAAATGATTGTGAAGACATAAATGAATTGCTTCTAGCGAGATTAGGTTTAGTATCTTGCCAATTCTTTGGTGTTGTGTCGAATGCATTAATAATATTGGAATTGATATCATTTTCGTTTATCTGAAACAAAAATAGGATAAGGGCCCTTATAAGTATTTAAAATACCTTACTGCTTACTTCCTTTGGAACAGTGAAAGCCAATTTTAAAATGAATATAGCAACTATTAAATTAACAATCCACAACACAAATCCTCTTGCAACCAAAGTCATTATGATACCATGGGCCAAAATTACTACATAGTCTTGTTTGGTAGATACATCTTTCTAAAGAATAAATAAATGCACGTTTGCTGTTTAAAAGGGATTGAAATCTTACCTTATTCATTTGCTGTACCACTTGATCATAGTCGTATGCTAACAAGCTAGCCCAAACAAGATCATAGATGCACAATATTATAGCCCAGCTTGCCCAACCAACAAAAGCTTTTCTTAAAAGTGTAGGTTTTTCTCGAAACACAACTGTAAATTTGTAGCATATTTTTTTTACAGTAGACAATTTATTATAATTGCTTACCCCAAAACTGTAAAGATGAAAGTACAGTCCAAAATAAGGAAGCCACTAGATATATAACGACACAGGTAAAAAATTGTAGTGGCCCTACATAGACCAAAGTGGGATGATCACCTGTAGTAACAAAATATTTAAATTTCCATTTTCTTTTGCCAAATGTCTAATAAGTAATTGTTACCAATAAGGAATCTACGGATGATCGTTGTACTTAGTAGGTGCCCATAAGTTGATATATCAGATGTAGGTTCCCATGCTTTAGTGTGTATTAAGATAGCTATAAGAGCCAATATGAACCATACTAATCCCTGGATCTTAAAAAATGAAAAACTTAAAAAGGAATCATCGTAAACATTTCTTTGCAAGTGCATTGTCAATAAAGTAATATAGTAGCTCAGTAAGCAGTACTTATTTCTGGACCAGGGTCCCTTAGGTAGTTTTTTTGCTTAGTTTTCCTTTTCTAATTTATTTCAAGTATGAAATTTACTTTTTAATGAAATTTTAAATAAACTACAAAACATGCATTTCCTTTGTCTCTCGATTAATAACTAAACAGGAATAAATATAACCATACAGCACGTATCAAATAACTAAACCTACTGTTGGTTAGGAAACGTTGGAAGTAGACTAGATGAACATTGTTCTATTGAGAATACTGACAATTCTAGAGGTTATGTTAAATGGTTTTTTGTGTTGTGTTGAAATTGCTTGAAAATATTCTATTATTTATAAATAAAAGCCTTTGTTAATGTTAATATTTTACAGTTTATTTCATGGCGTTGTGGATTATAGAAAGATCTAAAAGTTGCAACAGATGTTGGATGTGTTTCATTTCATATTGTCAAACACATTTTGTAATACTGTATTATCTATCTCTTCACACTTTCTCACTATTGATATCAGGCACGAGGTGCAAAAACACGACCTGACCAGCCAATCCCGTCATTGGTACACGCCACAATCAATAAGAATCTCTACCCCTTCTCATGGACCTTGACTCAATGGGGAAAAAACTGATACTCACGAATATAAAAACGTAAGCCTGCAAAAAGTCGCTATCTTTACTCCAAGATTTGGGTATCAGCTGTTCTAGCTACGACATCATGAGCCGCCTTGGTATAGGGGCGGTCTTGCGCTACTTTGATTCGTACCCTGACATTGCCATCACCGGAAAGATTCGACACCAAGTACTTAGTGAAGACCAGCGAGAAGATTTGGAACCACCACAGAAGACACCGACACGAAGAAACTCACCAAGAGACGAAGGTAGCGGAAGAAGAATACCTTGCTGTCCCACCAGGTGTGACTGAAGCGCCCGCCGCCCGCGAAATAGACCTAGCAGACGTAGACGCTGCTGCCTCCGGACAATCCAGCTCATCCGTCGTGGAACGCGACCCAGCACCCCTTTAGACGCCAAGAACGGAATTGAGCATACCCGTCGCCCCTCAGAGGAGCCACGGCGTGGCCCCCAACTCTTCATATTCCGAGGTACTGCAGCGCCTCCTTTGTCTCCGGACGGAACACTGATCGTGATTCCGATTGCGACGACGGCTTTGTCGTCGGTCGATCGAAGAAGAGGCACCGAGAATCCTCCAAGGTCGAATCGTAGCCGGTCTCCACGGTCAATCGTTTCTCTGCTTTAGGAGCCGAGAGTGGCGCCGTATCACAAGGGGGCCCCGTGACATGTCTCCCAAGGGTGCTTCCCATAATTCTTCACGCAAAGGACAAGTGGTTCGGCATCGCTCGGGAACTTACACGGCGCGATCTCATCTTCACAAAGGCAAAAAACCGGCGACGAAGCGAGACTACCGAGGAATCAGGGAATTCTATTACGTCTACCAGATGATATTGGAGAAACCGCTCAAGGTCTTCCTTCGAGGAAAAGAATAAAAGAAGTGAAAGATCTCTCTAGCAAAGAGCTTTCGGTAATTTTTGTTCACGGGATGCACTGCGGTTTCGAGAGGATTCCCAGGCTTCTGTTCCTCGTCCTTCTGGACAAGACTGCCGAGAATAAGGAGATTTTCCGCACCACCGCGATCCTCGGACTGAGGGTCATCGTGGAATCCCCGCGAAAAAGAACTGCGATGGGTCAATACCACCGTTGCTCATCTGCCATCCAAGGGCTCGATACCACCAACGCAGACATCAACACCCCTCTACAGTTGAAAGATCCTACAGACGAAGGAAGTAGAAGACAACGTCTGGGTACTCCACAAGTCATAGAAGTTCATCATTCATCACTTGCTTTCTTGCTCCTGCTCCGCTCTTGTACCATCTATCTTGCTAGCCAGCCAAGACCTAATCTCATTCTACATACAAAAACAGATCTTTTATTTATCATTAAACCCTCAACAGGGGCACTATGGGGCCGGCGGCAAACCAACGATGAACCCGCCACCGAATTCATCCGGAAAAAGCAACTTGTGACCCGGTTCGTCGTACTCACCATTGAGGACGCGTAGCTAATCACACTGTGCAAGGCACTTCTGCGAGATGACGTCGCGGTGATATTGTGACTTCGCAGCGCCTGCGACGATCGAAGATTTCATCACCTGGGTTGCGGACATTGAAGTCTGCCTTCCACGATGTCCGGATCTCACAACAACAAAACGTGACAACCAGCCTCAACCTCATGGACTTCACTATCCCGAGCGGCACTACCCCCTGTACTGCCTCGTACCACAACGTACCGCAGCGCGACCCGTCAACAATTAAACAATCATTACAATCCGCCTGATGACAACATTTCTGGGATAGCGGCCAGACAACCTTACAGTGGCATTTAAACTTCCAACGACACCGAACGTCGTGCGCTGACCCAGGATATTGCTCGATCAGAACCATTAACCGCAATTCGTGACCACTTCGGACCAGGCCCGTGCGAGGGCGTGTCCCGACCCATTGTGGCTCTCTTAACAGGTTAATGAAGAGCGGAGCCCGAATTAGAGGTCGCCGAAGGTGGTTCGTGCGAGGAAGTAACAAGGTTAACGAAGGGCGAAGCCCGACGAGGAGCCATCCGTGAGAGGGCGTAGCCTGAGCTTTTGTAACATTTAGATTTATTAACAAGGTTAATGGAGAGTGAAGTTCGATTAGGGCTTAATGGAGCGCGAAGTCCTATCAAGGACTAATCGTACGAGGGCGTAGCCCGAGCCATTTTATCATCTAACTGTCTTAGAAAAGTTAATGGAAGGCGAACCTAGACCAGGTCTCAACCTGTAGTGACATTTAGTTCTCTTAACAAGTTTAATGGAAGGTAGAACCCAACCCGTGCGAGGGCACAGTCTGAGCCGTAGTGACATATGGATGTTTCCAGAAGGCTACAGTTGAATTTTTATTTTTTCGGGATGACGCCATAATTCTCCTTCTGGTTTTGCCTTTAGTTAAACAACAGAAATAGGAAACAAAACAAAAAAGGCACCGCCTTAATTTATTAATTGACAGCCTGTCGGCGTATTTTAGCTACTTTCAAGGTTTAATCTAAGCCGCACGTAAAGTTACCAAAACATTGGACTTTAATGGAGGGTGTAGTCCGAGGCCTCGCATAGTCTGAACCTTTTAGTGACATCTAGCTTACTGGAGAAAGTTAATGGAAAGCAGAGATCGACCAGAGATCGCTGAAGATGACCTGTAATAGTACGTAGTGCCGAGTCTTCATCGAATGTTTGTGTCTAGTTGCATCTCTGGAAAGGCTGGTTGTATCGAGTTAAGACTTGGACTGTTAGGTGTGGTGGGGGAACGACATTTAGACGATTTGGGCATCACCGATCGTTTTTTGTTTTTTTTTGACAGATGTTGTGTAGGCAGAGCTGTCGTATAATTTAGTTCTCCCAAGAATACAGCACATTTCCAGAGTCACCATCGTATTTAACTCTATCATGAATGTTAATGGAATGTAGAGCCTGTTAACTGTTTGAGGTTCACTTTTTGGAGTCGTGCTGTAATCTATACCTTCTAAAACGAAACCAGACAACCGAAACTATATTTAGTGTATAAGGTTTTTATAGTTTTCCGGCATCTTGGACAATTTACGCTAGAAATACTATACTGTAGCTTCTGCTTGGTTTCTTGAGATACAGGTAGTAACAAAGGGCGAAGTCAGATCTTCACACACCGATGTTAGCGTATAGGAGAAGCAAGCACGGCAGTTGTGCAAATTAGACATGGAGATTCTGTCGTCGCTTCGAGAACTCTGTGCCTTCTGAATTAACTAAAACTTGCTCAGAAAACCCATGAAAACGATAATTAGTGACATAGATCAATTAATCGGCTTTTAACGGAGCCACGAGGCGGTGGAGGGAGGGCAGCTCTAATCGCCATTTAATAACTGTAAACATAACCTTTGTTACGTATTCGAGCTTTCTATTTTCGGAGAATTTGTAACTTTTCATCCGTATCTGCTATAATTAAATTTTTTTAACAGAATGTTGTAATAGTACGAGCAAAAATTCTTTAGAATTAGGTATTTTTTTATACTGCCTTAACCTTTTTACGGTCAAAAACTAACAATTGACATTGTCTCCGGCACGAAAAACAAAATAGTCACCGGTCGCGTCAATTAGTAACGTCACTGAACAAAATTTAAATTTTTCTATGACTATCAGATTTGGTTGTCAAAGTAACAGTAATAATAAATTTGAAGGTTAGTTTGCTTTTTAAAGTTCCTTTAAAAAAAACAAATGAACATTAATTAATTTTCCATGAAGTAGCATTGGTGCTGTCAATGCTGTCAATGCTGTCAATTTAAACTTCTTGTTGCCAATGTAATAAAAAGAAAACATATTGCAAGATATCACTTTTGCATTCAGCTCCTGATAAGAACGCGTTTTACTGTTCTTTCATTTATCTTGTTTATCTAAAAGTTAATAGTACAATTTAACAAGCTTAATGCTAAAAATAGGTTCATTTATACTATAGTATGTTATTTCGCTATCAGTGCCCTAGAAAATAATGACTGATATAATATTGAATGGATACTTACTATACCGATTATGGCTGCAGCAAGACCTAAACACCTATAATAAGGATTAATAACCACCATTTTCTTAACAAAAACTAAATTATTTTACACACACGTTCACATTATTACTGACGACTTATAATAATTTTAATCTAAACAATTTTTGCGATAAAAAATATTAAAAAGTTATGGAGGCTAGATAAGGACAATGAAATATCTAAATGAAATAATAAAACAATCGATGATAAAGCCCAGGTTTATCGGAATTTACAAGGAAATGATATCTCCACTTTTATACCTATTATCATATCAATACCTATGCGTATTCCCAATTTTCTCAAAATTAGAATTTTTCAGTTATGTTTTCTCTTATGATTATGAATCACTCATCAGATATTTAGTACGTATCTGTTTGCTCAAAGAATTTTTGTAAATGCAAATTCGATTTCGTTTTTTATTAATAATCTTTAAAACTAGATTGTAGCTGTTGTTGTACTTTAGTTAATGGAATTACATTTATTACTTTGATGCATGATAAGAATAATTCGAATTGTAAGGTACTTGAAAAAAAAAGTTTTTTTATTTAAGTGTCGATGTGTCCTAAAAAATCATCTGATGTGCTGGATTATTTTGATATTAAAAAGTAGATTGAAAATTGAGAAATAAAATACCCGAAAGTACATACATGCATACTAGTTGTATGTCTCACAAAATTTAATAAAATATGAAAATCAGTAGTAGTAGTAGTAGTAGTAGTAGGCGTACATAAATCCGTGATCTTTGCATGCTTACATTGAAGATAGCCTAGATGTTAAATTTTTAGAAAAGTTCTTTTAGATAATTGAAAACTAAATAATAGTAAATTAGAACCTAAATAATTCATTCATATTATTACTCCACGCTAAAATAAGGTTAGGTTAAGATTGCAAGTAGTCATAAAAACCAGGGCTGCTAAATGAAAGTAGTTCATAATTTAATTGGACCCGTAACTCAGAAATTGATCTTTTCATCATTTACTAAGTTGTGCCTTCTTGATAAGCAGCTTAGTAAGGTTTAAGTTTTAGGTTAGTCAAAGCTGCAAGTAAAAAATTTAAAGTGAACTTTTGTAAGAAAAAGTATGTCAGTTTGGTGTACATGCAATACATATTGTTATGGTTTACTGAACTGAAAATGAAATGATATATGAAGACACCTCTACTATATAATGTACAGTGTGGTCCAATTTCGATAGGGTTAAATGGGTAACTTTCTTATTAGCGCAGATAAATGGAAACGGCTTAGGTATCCGTGACCTCTTTTTTTATGCTTATTCCATTACCGTTGCCAGAAGTAAGCTGCCGACTTTTGTTTTCTCCCTAAAGAGAAAAAGTGAAAAATGCCCGATTCCTTCAATTTGCTGTAACTCCTTTATTTTCAAAGCTAGAACAAAATCAGTTTAGCAGGCACTTTTTAACGTAGAATTCAATGCAGGTAATCGTTTTTTCCTAGCGCTTCCTATAATTACGCTGTGACTTAAAGTTGAATCTTTTAAATGGAAAGCATAGTTGTAGACGGATATTTAAAAATTTTATTTTTCCAACATCCCCATTTTATGGGTCCCTGCGTCTCTATACAGTTATTAAATTATTTGATAATTTATCAAAAAAATATTAATCATAGTTTCTCTCCCCAGATATTTCCTGTCTGTTTTTCACCAACTGGCCCGAGTGGCCTGGGTTATCGCTTCGTCCGGATACCAAGCCTAACATCTCAAAGCCGGCAACGAGACATATCTACATGACGAAAGGCCCGTATAATTGCGCTGGACGAGGCGTCCAGCTCCTTTGCTGGAAACCTCGCATCCTTAGAAGCCCCATGGCTCCCTTATTACTCTGGTTCGTTGGCTAGATAGACAGTCTATGGCAGGTTTGAGTTCTATAAATTAATTTACTGATTGATGAAGATGGGGTCAGGTAAAAGATGTGAGTTGGACATTTCAGCGGCCTATTTATATGCCTATTTCTAATATTAAGTGTGCGTTGGTGTTTTTAGTCTATCTACCTTTTTAGCAAAACGTTTCAATTCCTCCCACCATTCCTTCGTTTTGCTTAGCTCACCTACCTCATCTATATTCTGTGGCCACCTATATCCTATTTTAATTACATTTTGATTACTTATTTCTCTAGCCCGCCTTTCTAATCTACATTTAAACAATACATGTTCCGCATTATCTTCTCCCTCTCCACATGCACATCCCATTTCGTTGTCATTTAATTTAACCTATCTTGACTAAATAAGATTTAAAATTCTCATGTCCTGTAAGCAGCTGTACTACGTCTTTATCTAGTTTCCCAATTTTTGCGCTTATTTCATTATTTTGAATAAATTTTTGTGTTAACCTACCTGTAGTCGCTCCATTCCATCTATTATTCCAAATTTCTTTTAAATTTTGTCTAATCCTATGTTTAACTAACGATCTAGGAACGACATTAAATATTATTTTTAATCCTTCTTCTATAGCTGCTTCTCTAGCTAACTCATCTGCCCTTTCATTACTTTTTATTCCTACATGTGCTTTTACCCATCTAATTTTAATCTTAACTTTATTTATTACTTCTTTATATATTCCCCAAGTTTCCGTCTGTAACCCAGTAGAGTTCCTCATTCCCTGTAATGCCAATAGAGCTGATTTACTATCGCTATTTAAAGTACATTCCCCAAAATCATATTGATTATCCCTAATGTACTTTAATGCCTCTCTAAATTGCTAGAAGTTCACACTGAAAATTAGAACTCCATAATCCTAATTTCAATTTTTCATTCGCTATTTCCCTTTCTTCATTATATATAACATAAGCTGCTTCTGCCCTACCATCTTCCATTCTAGATCCGTCAGTGTATATTTGTAATCTATCCTCCCTCTTCAAATTTCCTTTAATAAAATGAAACTTACCTATGCCTGCCGGATGTCCTACGTCCCCTGTAGCTACTCTTCTTGCTATTTCCTTTCCTTGTAATCCTAATTTTTTGCTAAGTTCCTGAGATCTACCTCTAAAAATCTTATGTTTATCTACTTCTGCTTTTAAATATAAGTCTATTGGCATAATCTGACTAATAACTAATATTGCCTCTGTAGATACTATACTATATGCTGCTGCTGCTCTAACTGCTAATATTCTTTGAATACTTAATAATTTTTGTTTCTGTCTAACTTTTAATTTTCCTGTCCATATTTCAGCAGCATATGAAATACCTGGTTGTATAACCCCCTCGTATATCCTAGCTGCAGAATTACCCCTAAATCCCCAAGTTAATCTAGTTGCAGCTTCTAATTTATTTGCTAATAATTTGCTCTTTTGTGTTATATAATCTATATGACTATTCCAGGACAGCCTATCATCTAACATTACCCTTAGATACCTAATACTTTCCTTACAATAAATTCTATTTTCTCCCATTTTAAAGGTTGGTTTTTCCTGCCCTGGTTTTTTGCCAAAAAATAATGCTTCTGTTTTATTAGCATTGAATTTTAATTTTTCGTCATTAGCCCATTCTAATAATTTGCCTAATGCCTCTGTACCCTTAGTTTTTAAATTCTTAAAATTGCCTGCTCTAACTATTAATATTGTATCATCCGCAAATGCTATTATTTCACATCCCTCTGGAAGTTTAACCCTAAATATACTTTCATACAATAGATTTCAATAGATCGGTCTGGAGCACGATCCTTGCGGACAACCCCTTTCTAATCTTCTGGACACAGTATTGGTCGAAAGTTCTCTGTGCTATTCCATCGCTAAAGAAACTTTTAATCAATTTTAATAAATTCTCTGGACACTCTCTTTTCTCTAATTCTATAATAATTCTAGGCCACCATGCGTGATCAAATGCTCCTGCTATATCTAATGCTATTACCGCGCAATAATCCCCATCGTTTCGTATTGCTTTTATTGTTGTAACTACTCTATCTATCGCATCTGTGGTGGAACGTCCTGCTCTAAATCCGTATTGCCTATCATTAAAGCCACCTTGACTGTTAACTAATTGAACTATCCTATCTACTATTAATCTATCTAAAACCTTACCTATCAAAGGAAGTAAACTAATCGGTCTAAAACTGCTAGGATCCATTATATCATCTTTACCTGGTTTTGGTATAAATTTAACATTTTGATGTTTCCAAATTGTAGGGAAAGTTCCTTTTTCTAAACATAAATTATATAATTTAACAAGATTTTGACTATTAATTACAAAAGCTTTCTGAATAGCATCTGCTGTTATCCCATCCCACACTGGAGCTTTTTTGGGATCCATTCTGTTAATTACTCTACTTATTTCAGAATAAGAAAATTTACATTCCCTAATCGTACTACCCTGCGCTTCATAAGCTCCTTTCCTAATAAAATTTTGTAACCTACTATCATTTCCTACATTATCCTCTGGGAAGAATTTAAATAACAAATATTCAGCTGTTTCCCTCGCGTCATTTGTATATCTCCCATCCTCTTTCCTAATACTAGACATTATTGCGTTCCTATTTCTTTTTCCCCTAATTACTTTATAAGCTGTTCCCCATACATCTTTATCAGAATTTAAACTACAAAATTCCTTCCATTTGTCTGTTCTAGTTTTTTCTATTAATTCTCTGTATTCTCTTTTTATGATTCTATATTCATTTTTCCTAATTTCTCTTATTTCCCCTCTAGCTTTTTTCATTTTTTTTCTAGCTTTCCTATTTTCTGCCCTCTTTATAGTAAGTTCCCTAGTCCACCACGGTACATTTCTATTAAAATTTTTTCGTTGTGGCATTGATTCCCTACATGCTAATACAATTGCGTCATTTAATTCTTTCGCCTGTAATTCTACATTAACGGAATTACTATCTAATCTAAGTTCCAATTCCTGAGTTAATACTTTAAATTTATTTTCAAATTTTTCCCAGTTTGCTTTTTTATTACAAAAACGTCTATTGTATTCTATTGCTTCTTTAGCTCCTAATTTTAATTCCCATCTAATTAAGCAATGATCGCTAAGCGTTTCCTCATCAGTAATTTCCAACAATAATTTTTTGTCCTTTCCTTATATATTTTAAATTGTTTAGTATCTTACGAAATCTATCTATTAATTCTTCTTATAAGTAATTACTCCTAGTTGTTGGAGGTATATATATATATATATATATATATATAGAGGGCCTTTTAAAATATTTAAACTAATAACTGTAATAAGTTCGCATGATAGTTCTCCTATTATTAATGGCGTATATTTATTATTACCTAAAACTACACAACTTCTAGGCCTATCTATTGTTCTACATATTGCCCTACAACTTTATCGCTATATGTATTTGGTTCCTGAACGCACATAATATCTATTCCTTCTCTTTTTCCTATCTCGACTATATTTCCTGTCGCTCCTTTTCCTTTACCTAAATTAACTTGCGCAAATTTTATAACATTCTCTAAAATTTTTCTATTAGTATTATTATTGTCCATAGTCTATACCTTTAGATATTGCTACTCTGATTTTGAGCATAGTAGGGCAACTTTTATGTCTTGCGTCATGATCAGTCTTGCATCCTTTTTCATTTCCGTTTGCACGTACACAAACTATGCATCTAATGTCATTTGCTTTACAGTTTTTATAGTTGTGTCCGTTATTTCCGCGTTTTCCGCAAATTTGATTACTTTCTTTGCATTTATCGGATTTATGTCCGTATCTATAACACTTGAAGCATTGAATTAGGAAGATAAAGTCCTTTGCATATACACTTTCCCACTCTAGATTAATTTTTCTTTTTAAAAGTTCTTTTCTTGCTTCGCTTGTTACATCTAACACTACGCTAACGTACTTATCTTTATCCCTTCCTCCTATTCTAAATTTTTCTTTAACTTGCTTTTGAAAGTTATCTATACCTCCACATGCTTCAACCATTACATTGGTTGTCTTGGGTCTTGGGCGGTCTGGCGCACCGCCTAATCTACTTTATCGTCTCCTCGAGCCGTCAACAACAACCCGGGGATTGGCGTGGGGTCTGCTTGGTGTCTGACATTGGGAACTAACTAAGTACAGTAAGCTCTCCAACAACCCACTCTACCAGGCTTAAGAGAAGTTAAGTCTTTTAAGCAGCCGGCCACCTTTGGTGGCATTTCACGTTGAACAATGAGGACATACATTTATATGAACTTTCCGACTTAGAATTGGTCCAAAAATCACCCATTAAAATACGTACACCCTGTATATTCAATTCTCTGAAAATTTAATCTTTTTATCATCGTGGTTTTCTTTTTATTTTATTTTTTCCTAAATTCACATTTTAATATCATGACGCATATTTGTCTCTGACCAAGTGTGCCTTTGCTTCCGACTTTATGTTTTCATCGTTTTGCTTGTAAAACTTTTTTTCGATTTAAATCGGACGGTTTGCTGTGTTGGAGTTTTCGCATAAAGAGGAACCTTTTACACATGAACTAAGCCTTTGTTGGTGACAGAAATTAACGGTTGAATTGTATGTTTTGACTTGCTTGTTACCAATTGTTATCTTGAACTTGTTGCAGTCGTAACGACTTTGGACATTTTTTGTTTCGGAAGCCTTATCAGTGACTTTTCTTGACGTATCCGATCTTTTATATGATTTGTACAAAGGATCAACCATCAGCTTTATTTTGATTCATAAATGTTTACAATGCCATTAGCGGTTATCCGTCAAGAACGCAAAACGTAGAGGAAGGCTAAGTGTCCAAAGTCTTCACGATTTTGAGAGACATTGGACATGGCCATGGGTCATGACTGAATGAGTAAATCCGACCCATTAATAGACTTTATTTGCCCTGGAAAAAGATATTCAACTGCCACTCAATCTCCAACATTTAAAGGTGCTCCTCCTTGTCACTGCTTTCTTCCTGCCCAGTCAATTTAAAAATTTTCACTATGGACGCTAAAACTGCCATTCTCTTCGGAAAAAGGTTTCACTTCTAATAACTTCCGCTTAATTGGTATCTTCTTCTTTTTCTTTTTCTTCTCAATTAGCATTTTCTCAAGTGCATCGGTGGCAATCATACACCTTCCTTTTGGACATCCTCGATTTGACCCCTTCCGCGTCCGTCCTTTTGGATATGGACGTATATCTTCAGGCGAAACTAGGCCTATCATCGTATTTTCCATGCTAAGTTGAGCTGGAATGGCACCGAAAAGTTGCTCTCTTGAGAGCTAACTCGTGTCGCTTGAGCAGAGTGATTGGTCGTGCTGACTGTAGCCAAGCCGGCGTAAGTGGATTCAGCAAGTCTAGTTGATGCTACTGGATGAGTCTCATCGTCGGAAATAAAAGAAAACATGAAGTAAAAGTCTTTAAATATGTCGTGGTCAAAAGGTAAAATTCCAGTTGCACGGAAACCTGATTTTATGTTTTGAGAAGAAACAGCCCTGTCCCATGCCAAGCTGCAAATCCTAGGCAATGCAAAAATTCCCATGGTAACTAGAAGTCAATACCGCTGGCAACAAATGTTTTGAAGGGGCTGAAGACAGTCTTGTCTAGGGGCTGCAACTTGTTAGACATGTGGGCTGGTAAAGTTATCAGCATAATTCCATTTTCTTTTGCAAAGTCAAGAGCTTTGACGCTGAGGTGTAACTCATGATTGCCTATAATAAGTAAAACAGGGTGGTCTTTACTGCAATGCGTATTTTTTGGAAAAAGGTGAGCACTTGAAAGAAATTCTCTGAGGTCATCCAACCACTTTAATGCACAAGCTCTAATGAGCCTGAGGTAGTACCTGTCAGTATTAAGCTTGCGTCGTACCTGACCCTTAGAGAAAGCCAAGTGGATGGAAGGGCATTACCAATGGCGAAAATGATTCCAATCGCCCCCCTTTCCCTCGAAGCTACCTGGCTCACTTGTTTTTTGCTTAAAACTGCCTGGACTTTTGGCACCGTAGAAACTCATGTTTCGTCTAGATTAGAAATTCTGCCAGGTGTAAATTTGTAGCGCTACATGACTTGCTGCTGTTTGTCGAAGAAAACTCCAACATTGTGCTTGTTGAAGGATGTTATCCTAGCCAAGCTCGTTGACTCTGGTGTTCAAATTGAAAGTGATTAGTGTCTTTTCACAAACGCAGTCAGTCAACTTTCGCTAACCGTTTTACGTTTGGTCTAGGACTTGGGAACTTGGGGCTTGTTGGCGATGGCGAACTTATATGCTAGGCGTCTGGTGTCTCTAGGTAAAAGTTTGTAAAACAAGAGCGAACATTTTAGGATGTATTTCATCAAGGACTTTTCCATTGCTGCTGGAAATACTGCAGATCTTTTAAAATCAGGGGTTAATGCAACTTTATCGATGCCGTTTTCTCGGGCTGTCTTCACTATATAGGCCAAGTGAGATTTTTTCTCTCCAAACTCTTTAGCGGCGTTTCTTGTTGATAGTTTGTTTTGAAACACTGCTTTGATGGTGTAGTATATTGGGTTGCCTAATATAAGTTATAATGTAACCAGTAGTTAGATGTGCTAAGAGCTTCAGTGAGTAAATGATTGTCGAACGAGCAAGACGTGTTTTATTCTAAATCCTAACTCACAAATATAACAGATGGATTTACGGTTATTTGTCGAATTCCGTTCTCTTATAGATACGTAGCTGGCATCTAAAACCACATAAAGTGAGCGAGTAACTGCAAAACGGTTTTACTAAAAGCATACAAGGTGCTCAAAAGAGTATTAAAAAGAGCAATAAAACATATTGCACAATACCTACGTATCTTGAGTTGAGAATTCTTACAGCGTAGTCTAAACAAATCAACTGCATCAAGCGACCTAAAAACAATGTTTCCCAAGTTGGCATAAACTCAAACCAAACACGCCGTCATGATATCACCCTTGTTATGAGTAACAAAAGAAGCGTCTGCTAACGGAAGCAGGTTACCCTAATGTTGAAAGGGAGTGAGATATGAACTTGAACGTGTTTAATGTTTTCCAGTGTCTAAAGTTTCCTAGGTCTCCCCTACTTAAAGACAACGACACACACATTATTTATGTACTTCTTCGTCCGAATTTAATGTAATATGACGAATAAAATGGATTTAGCTTTCCGTTTGTAAAGATAATGCGCAACAAATCATCGGAGATTTTAAAAGGTTCTTGTAATATATCGCAACCTTTGAATGCGGAGAAACATTTTTCGAACCAACTGGAAGAATCTGGTCATCATCATCATGGTCGTCGTTTTTCGATAAATAGAGTTCTCCAGGAATTTCTATTTCTTTCAGGCATTACGCGAACACAACTAGATCTATTTTTCAACGGCGAATCCTTTACTTTCAAAACCTCAACTAGAATTGTGTCTCCGTTCTTAACAGCGATAGAAAAAAGGTCAAGAAAAGTTTCTTGCAATTCTTGGGATTTCTGTGGCGTTGAACACTTTCTAATCGATTGCTGATCATCGATGGCAACATCCCCTACCGACGACGGTGCGTTATCTCCTATCGGCGGACTTGTTGACATTTCATCAGACTTTACACTAATTATTTCCTCCATTATCCTTTCAAATTTAAACTTCTGTGTATTAAACGATAGGGTTCACTTGGTAACCTAAACTTGCTTTTGGTTTTACGAAGCAACTTCATGATTTTTGTCTAGTCCCGAGAGGATAACCACCATGTCGTTGGGGAACCTTTTGACTATTAACTTCATTATCGATATCTTTGTGGACCTTTTCAAAGCCATTTCGAGATGTTTTCGAACAAGTCTTACAATGGAAAATAACATGTATATACAGGGTGTCTCGAAATAATATCGACAACGCTTAATCACTGATTCTAGGAAACAAATGACGATGATAAATCGAAAAAAAGTCAGGTAAGAAGTTTTTCGTTTTTGGGTTATAAGCTGTCAAAGTCAACACAACTTTTTTTAATTCTTTAACTCACTGAATCTATCGATCGTAATGAAATTTGGTATTTTAGCTTGTGGAGTTAAGATGATCTTTTTTCTAAAACGTCGATGAAATTAATAATTTGGAACATAGAGCTTTATACGCACAACTGTCTTTGAAGGCCTAGAACTGTCTCTATTGGCAAAATTCTAAAATTCGAGCACCGTCATTTAAAAATGCACTTCTGCAATTTTTTTCAGATTTTGAAATTTTGACTTCAGATTTGAATTCTACATCTTGAAATCCTTTCGTAAACTCAGCCGTTTTCGAGAAAATTAAGTTTTTTTGAATGCTTAAAATATTGTTACTAATTTCGTCACGGGTCAAGTAAATCGTATTGCCAAGGAAATGAAACAATTTTCAACGAACTCCGATTGGAGTCGCTACTGATTTGCGAAGTCTGTCTGTTCGCATTTTTTTCAGATTTTGAAATTTTGACTTCAGATTTGAATTCTACATCAAAAACTAAAGACAACTTGGTCTCTTCGTTTTTTGATATCTCTTCGGGAACATGGTCGAAATGGTCACCGAAATTTGAAAAATTTCAAGAAATTGTTTTTTTACTTTAGAATCGTATTTTCCATCAAAAGACAAGAAATACATATACTTTTAGTTTTTTGATATCACTCTGCGAATATGGCCAAAATGGCCGTCGAAGTTTAAAAAAAAGTAACAAAACGGAGTTTGTTGTGGTTATGCTTTGAATTCCCAGATGTTTTGAAGCTGGATATTCATTTTTTTAATTTTTTGTTTCGTTTATGTACCTCAGTACGATTACAAAAAAATCGTTAATCTTTTGTTTATTGTAATCATAGCAATATTATTGTAAAAGTACATTGAAGTTTTTTTATTTGTAGAATTATTTAAGTTTCTTAAGATAAAAATAAATTATTATTGTTATTATTATTGTAGTTAATTATTACAAAAAGGGAAATAAAATAAAAATGAAAATAATAAAAGCAATCATTAAAGTGTCAGGAGGGATTTGAACCTCTGTCTTCTCGAATAGGACGCGACCTGTTCAACCGCTTGACCAACGCGTTTCTTCATTAAAGCTGAGGAATTGCAGCATTTACATTATAGCACCTTAAGGATTAATAATAAACTGTAATTCGTTAATAATACGCAAATAAAATTAGTTCAATCCTGTGTTAATTGTATCTGTATCTAGAAAAAATAACAAGAATAAGAAAAGTCAATATCTTTAATTTTACTAATAAAAACCACACTATGAAGAAAATCGACGTTGTATGGAAACTAAGAAATAGAAGTGTTTTAAAATAAATAAAACTGTGCAGAAATAAATTCTTGTAAAAAAACCTATTTAAGGTTTAATATCGCTCGCATTTGTCCATTAGCGGCGTGTGATTGCAGTTTAAGAATTGACGACTGTTATTTTCCATATAACGCCACTGGTAAACACTGCACGTTCATATAAACCACACCCCTGTATTCTTCTTATTTTAAAATACTTCTAAAGAAATATGGTAATGGTAAAACCTAACATCCTGCTTATACTTACCGTGCGAATTATATTAAAGAAGGGAGAATATCTTGCCAAGTTTGAATCTGCTACAAAAAGCCCTTCTGTAATAGTAGTTTACGTAGCTAGTCAGGAAAGTAATACTTTACTGGACGAGCAGACACGTTCCAAGACAAGCCGAAGTAAAGTAAAGACACTTTACTGACATGTTACGTACAATATTTTTCTAACACCGGTTTTTTTCGGTGCTGTAATCACATACAGGGTGGTGTTTTGTACAGATATTGTACTTGTAGGTATACCAAATTATGCTTTTATTATCTTCCCAATTGATTTTACGGCAAATATGTAAGTGTCCAGGATGGAACTAAATTTATTTGTAACTGATATTTTCTAATAGTTGGTTTATTTATGTATTCTTAATAAATTACATTTTATTATTAATTTTTAAATTTAAGCTCCTGTACTTTAAATATTACCATAATAGGCTGATTTTAAGAATGGAATAATGTGGTCATGTGGATACAGCGTCTGACTTCTAATCTAGAGGTCCTGCGTTCGATCCTCACTGTCAGACACCTTGTAAAATTTTTCTTTAATTTTTATATTGTTTTTTTTATAAGTAAAATTATTCTAGTTAATTATTACAAAAAGAAGATGTCAAATAAAAATTAAAAAAAAAATTGAAAAAGTTAGTAGCCGGCAGCAGGAGTTGAACTCGGATCTCTTGATTAGAAGTCAATATCTATAACCAAACAACCAAATTCTTCATTTGTTGAAACTGTCAAATGTGTATTAAAAATTAATAATAAAATGCATTTCATAAATAATGTGTAAAGAAAGTTGGACAGTATTTTATTATAAACATGTTTTGCATTTACATATTTGATGCAAAAGCTTAAAACAATATAAAAGAAATCACAAATAATTAAAAACCGTTTGAATTTTTTCGCAAAAATCATGTTGTCTGTATCTATATCTACGTATCTAAGGTGACAAAAACAAAATTGTAAATATAAAGAAATACACGCTTTGATCTGTTTGCGTTGGTTTTGTCTAATTGTGTAAGTATTCGCAATTTTGTTTTGTATTTCTTAAAAATGAGTGAAAGTAGTAGTGAAGAGTTTTCATGTACACCTAGAACAGAGCTAGGTAAGTACATCACAAATGTACTTGAAAAACCATAAATAAATCCTTTTTTTGTACTTGTACTTATACTTAAGTACATTCTATTGGTAATGTACTTTGTACTTGTACTTGGTACTTAAATACATCTTGTACAAGTACAAGTACAGGTACTTTTCCAAGAACAAATACTTTTCTAAATACAGGTACTTTCTCAATCTATATAAGTACTACCTTTTGCATAAAATGCAAAAATTTTTCTATTACACTCTTCTCAGATATATCACAAGTCGCATTTATTCTATTCTTTTATTCTGCGTTTGATACAGCTTTTGGTGTTTGTGAAGACTGCAATCTGATGATGCTACTACTAGAGATTGTCGATGTTTTATTCTTAGATTTAGGAAAATTCCTTATGTAAGTATATGCTGATGAGCCTAGCTTCGTTTCTTTTGTTTTTTAAATTAAATTCTATATTGGGAAAAGTTTTTTATATTTAATTTTTCATTATGAAGATAAAACTAACTAAAAATTTACATTGTGGCTAGGATAAAGACATTTATCATATGTTTTTTATTATAATTTTTATACTACTTACACAACAAAGAGAAAATAAATTTAAAAAAGTACTTGAGAAAGTACTGATAAGTTAGGAAATAAGTACATTTTGTCTGTATTTAAGTACTTTTGTATTTAAATACTTTTCTTTTTTAAAGTACTTAATACTTGTACTTAAGTACTTATACAAAAATGTACTTTGTACTTTGTACTTAAGTACATTTGTGGTGTACTTACCCAGCTCTGACCTAGAAGAAAAATAAATGTTTTCTTAAGCTTTGTACTTATTTTTTTCGAGTCGGGAAAGTACTTTACCTGACTAGTCAAGTAAAATCTAGTTTTCATAGGAAAATGAATAAAGAAAAGCCTACTTTCGAATACGGTGTTAGAAAAAAATATTAACGTATTTAGCTTTGTTAATGTTGGTTTTACAGAAAAAACATTAGACAAAAGTCATAGATAGTTATGTTTTTGATAAGATAGTCATAGAATAATCTAGTAATCTATCAACTTTTTCTTCAAAATAAAAACAGCATTGAATCGAGCTTACAAAACTACAACTCATACTCCATTTGACCATCTCTGTAATTGCAGTTTTCTAGAGTCCTAAATTAAACATCTAACGATACTCACTATTATACTTTAAGCGAGCAAACCAACAGAATAAAATAATATAAAAAGAAAAATTTTATAAATAACAAGTAATTTTTTTAATAAATGCTGTTCTATTTCTTATTATACCAATTTGACGGCGATTTCTGTATTAATAAAAATATTTTACATTTTAAAAGAAAAATCATTTCAGCTATAAATGAGACGGAAATAAAGTAAAAATACATATACTTATAATTTATTTAATGTCTACTGCCAGGATATCCCCCATACGCATTTTGTTGCCGATTTTTGAGAGCAGGTTTCAGTTGCGTGTGTGTAGGACTATTAGGTGGTGAATAATCCGGGCTAGGTACTCGAGGTTGTGTTGGATAAATGTACGACTTGGCGGGTACTTTTGGTGGTGCAATATTCTGTGGTGGCGACTTTGCACCTTGCCTGCCTATTTTGGCTAAACGCTCGTTCGTGCTTGATATGGGCGGTAATTTCGAGAAATTTGCTGGACCTTCACGCGAGTAAGGATTTGGATACGAATCGTTGCGATTGAAAGTAGGACGTTCATCGCTCCAGTTGTAGGAGGGATTGTTGAAACCTTTGTTTGGCGTACTAAAAATAAATATTTTAACTATTGTACTAATGAAAATTAAAGAGGTAATATACTTACTTTACCCGACCAAATGTTTCCATATTGTCATTATACCTGTTTGTATTTAAATTGACTTCTGGTAACTACAATTAGAAGAAAAGGTATCAGATGATTTGCGATACATCTTAATCTTTTGCTATTTTACCTTGTCAGCGTTTAGACCTAATTTCACTATGATGACGGCCAATGTGATATTTACTATCCACAGGATAAATCCTCTCGCTGCTATGGTCATTACTATACCAATAGCCAAAGGGAAGAAATTAGCAGCGGAGAAAATTACGGAGTCTCCAATCTGAAACAAATATAATTTCAATCAATATATACTATGTAGGAAGTAAAATCAAACTGTAGGTACCTTATTTATTTCTTGTACCGTATAGTCATAATCAGCTGCCAATAAACTTGCTAGTATAATATCACAGATACATATTATCGTTGTCCAAATAGCCCAAGCAAAAAAAATCATTTTGATAGTTTTGCCCTTTTGTTCCTGTAAAATCCCTGAAATGAAATTCGAATTGAAGAAAAAGAACTCGAAAGAAGTGCGCTAGTTCATTACCTGTTATTTGCACTGAAGAAATTACTACCCAAATAATGGAAATAATAAAGTACAGAATCAACCAACCAAAAAATTCTTTCGCCGATATGTACACATCATCAATTTTGACATCAGCTGAAATAAAATCTTTCTCTAAATACGCCAATATTTTGCTATTATTAACAATAATTACAGATTAAGTACATTCCCATTGCAGCACTTACTGCTTGCCCATATGTTTTAGGCTCTGTATTGAGTACATCAGGTTCCCATGCTTTCAGATATATTAAAGCTGCCAGGAACGTGAGAATGATCCATGTCGCTCCTTGTACCTTAAAAAACGTAAATTAGGTCGATTTATATGATAAGGTAAAGGCGCCAAATAAATATATTCGTAAATACAACGGTAACATACTAGATGACACTAAGTACTATTGGTTTCAAAATGAACTAGGACACTGGCCAACTACTATGATTAGAAAATGTAAGTATTTTTCCTAGTGTAAATGTGACTTCTATCTGTCAAATAATCTATGGGTAAAGATATTTTAGGCGAAATTAAAATGTAGATATTACAGTGGGAAAATTAAAGTGTCCTAGTTCATTTTGAAACCAATAGTACCTACTCCTAGACGTTCTAGGGTTATAATTATTAATTGCCATTTTGCCGTGCTGTTGAATAAGTTGTGTTTATTTCGCTTTCTTAACGTTAAAATGAGGTAAGATTTATTGTAATTATTTAAGCCTTACAACATTAACACTGGTCAATAGTGACTTTGTTGCCCTTAATATAAGAGCGGTTCTAGGATGATTTTATGTTAAAAATTGTAAAACCACGATTGGTTTTGTAAAATTGGCTTTAATTTTTTAAATAATCGATGTTTTTTGTGTATCCACTTTGCTGACCAAGTAAGAAGTTGACCATTTTTAAATCAATACAAATGGACCATTGATGTTTGTAGTAATTAAGTTTTTGCAAAACCAATCTAATATTCTCTTATTCTTCTTTTAGTTTGGTTGAATGAGCAATTGGGATGGACGCATATCAGTTTCCATTGTACAATGAAACACATTTTAAACTTCTTTTGCAGCTATCAATAAAGAGTCGCCAATCAGTAGGTTTACATTCAGATAAACCCATGTCTAGAAGTAAGTTCGTGATGTTGTTACAATAGACAAGCTCTTCATCGTCACTGAAATATGGTAAAATCTCTTTTTCTCTTGTTCTGTATGCTGTAATCGTTATTTCTGGTCGCCATAAATTCTTTTCCTTTAGTCTGGACGCCAATAGTTCTGATGCCTATTTTGATAAATTCAGAACTCGTATCAAATCGCTAAGTTCATTTTGAGAAGAAAAACTGTGGCGCTGACATTTCTCTTTCATATTCACTTCCACTTGTACCTACAAATTGTATTGATCGCTATGAGCCTGGTAGCACCATCTCTTCTGACGGTGTACGCTCTGGTTATGAGCCGTAAATAGGTCGAGGCAGTTCGTCGTGTAACACAGGACGTTATATGGACTTTATATTAAGATAGCCCATGTTTTATGCCGATTAAGGCCTTTGACTTTTACTACACAAAAGTAGCAATCATCGCTATGATTCGTAAGCTCCTTCCAGATCATAGGGATACCGAAGTCTAACCCTGAACGTTCCCTTCTCTTCCACAAGCGCAAAGACTCAATACAAAATTGCAAACCTTATGAGGAACCCATGACTTATCTTGTTTTTCGATTTGTACACCAAAATAAGCAGCATAAAGCTCCTTTACAAAGTCTGTGATATTTCGTCTCT